>JACXGM010023126.1:0-10789 GCA_016801145.1 Umbra pygmaea | reverse complement strand
TCCCTTCAGAGGGTGGTGAAGTCAGCGGAGTGCATCATTGGCTGCTGCCTCCCCTCTGTGCACCCTCTCCGTGGGAGAAGGTCATGTGGTCTGATGAGATAAAAGTAGAGCTTTATGGTCTAAACTTCACTCGCCCTGTTTGAAGGAAGAAGAAGGATGAGTACAACCCCAAGAACACCATGAAGCATGGAGGTGGAAACATCATTATTTGGGGATGCTTTTCTGCAAAGGGGACAGGACGACTGCACCGTATTGAGGGGAGGATGGATGGGGCCATGTATCGCGAGATCTTGGCCAACAACCTCCTTCCCTCAGTAAGAGCATTGAAGATGGGTCGAGGCTGGGTCTTCCAGCAAGACAAAGACCCATAACACACAGCCAGGGCAACTAAGGACTGGCTCTGTAAGAAGCATCTCAAGGTCCTGGAATGGCCTAGCCAGTCTCCAGGCCTGAACCCAATAGAAAATATTTGGAGGGAGCTGAAAGTCTGCATTGCCCAGCAACAGCCCCGAAACCTGAAGGATCTGGAGAAGGTCTGTATGGAGGAGTGGGCCCAAATCCCTGCTGCAGTGTGTGCAAACCTGGTGTGCAAACCTGATCTCTGTAATTGCGAACAAAGGTACCAAATATTGAGTTCTGCTTTTCTGAGGTATCAAATACTTGGGTCATGCATTTAAAATGCAAATTCATTATTTAAAAATCATACAATATGATTTTCTGTATTTTTGTTTTGGATTCTGTTTCTCACAGTTGTAGTGTACCTATGATCAAAAGAATTGGCAGTGTATCAAATACTTGTTCTCCCCACTGTATATTCCTCATTAAACTATGATTATTATATTTGACTTTCCCACACTTATTGTTCATTCAGGTTTAAAGTTTTGTCCCTGGTGGCTTTGTGCCTTTTGAAAGTATACTGTAGTTTTTTCACAATCTTTAGTTGTCACCTTCATAGACACATTTTAAAACCAATTTAGTCCAATTTTTTTGTGAAAGTTAAAGAGTAAGTATTGAACTTATAAAACCAGTAGTTGCCATATTAACACAATACATAACTTAAGCAGAGTATACACTACATGATTTTAGAGCCTCATATTTTGAGTCTGCGACAAAACTCCTCAATTGGAGCCGAATCACAGCTCACTCCTGTCACCGACACTCGTTAAGTATGAGCAGTTCCAAGATGCATCTTTGCTAGTCTTTGAGTTGTCCCAGATGCCCCAATTTTTTATGACATGTTTCATATTTTTAGTTTGTCATAAGCAATTTTGTGAAAACTCTGAGGAACTGGAGCCAATTAGAGAGAGAAAACCTTGAGGTTTTCATTTATAAATTCGAAATATTCATAACAGGGGCTATACCTACACCAGTGTTTACCCATTTTTATCAAACATCTATTTACAGAACATACTATCCTTGTTGCCAACATCTTCCCCAACCATTCTCTTCTAAATATCTATAGGCAGTAGCGTAGCCAGAAAAAAATATTTGGGTGTGCATCTAAAAAACTTTGTGTGCCACATCGATTTTCTCTACAAAACAGAGGCCTATATTAAAAATGTTTAAAAAAATGCACAGGTTGTGTAAATTATTTAATGTTACGATACTTAGTTGTTTAACAAGTTCTGTAGAAGTGAATAGTACTTGTATGTACTCAAATGTATGGTCTCTACAGTGAAAGGGGTTACAATGATGTTGGACCGTATATTAACCATACAGAATACCTGTCACAAACAAATGCAACACTATGCATAAAGTCTGTACCTGTAAGCACACGACTTCAATGTATCGCACTGCACTGGCACATATGGCTCAAGATAGCTGGTGACTGTGTTAGCCTATTAGTCTACACTGATAGTCTCCCTGTGATATTCGCTGGGGTCACGTTGGTGGCTATTTTTGCACAATTAAATGTGTAAGCCTACGTGGATTTGGATGTTGTTTTTAAATAAAAAAAATAATAATTTATTTAAAATGAACAAATATTATAATTAGACCATAATAGCCTAGGTTTAGAAAAAAAAACATTTTGTCAAGGCTATAACAAAAAGTGCATTATGCATCTGATTTCTGGGTGTGCCAGCTGCCTCTTTGGGTGACACAAGCACACCCTGGCAAGTAAAATAATCCAGTTTTCTTGTGAGACTCATTTTGTTGTGGAACCATCCAAGATCTTGTAATCTGTGTACCTCTTCTGTGCTCCGTGTTATAGTGTGTGTATTGCCGCTCATACCTACGAAAGGTAACTAAGGTTTGTCCAAAACTTGCTAGATTTGTTGTTAGGCGTTTTTGAATAAAACTAATTCTGAAAAGTCTCTAAATCTAGGGAAAAAGTCATTAAGTTGGCAACAGTGGCACGACTATGCACCAAATCTTAACATATCGAGATATCTTTAATGCTCAACAGCGTGGATCGATGCAAATCAAAAAACAGACAAGTCCTTTTAACTGTTGGTCAAATAAATGTATGGCAGCTAGCAGATATTTTATCCAGAAGAAAGTGCTGGTTTGCTTTAAAAACCAACCTGCACATTGATTGGTTAGAATGAATAGTCCCTCCACATCAGTTAACCATTGAAGACATTAAATAAGACTCCTTCTAGACCCTGCCCCACTGCAGAAAGAAATCTTGCATCGAGAGCAAAGAAAAAAGGCAGTAACTAGCCGACATGGAAACTTTAAAAAATATTTTGGATTAGTTGCATAATCATGTGTTTTTGGATTTAATAAAGGTTTTGCTCTCCTTTTAAAATAATTTGCTTGCATGTGTAGTTTTTTGTTTTTTAAATAATTACTTTGTTTGCAATTCTAAACTTTTAGCTTTTAATAGTTATTATTTTGCTCTCAACAACCAATGTTTCACTTTTGGTTGCAACTATTGTTTTTAACTTTTCCTTTTTATTTTTCACGTTTACGATAATAATTATTTAGAATTCAATACATATGGCGGGAAACTGACACGCTCATTTTGACAGCCTTTAATGAAATACTTAGTAAAAATGTGACCATTAGCAATCTGTCATGCACAGTCCCCATATATTTAAATCTTTTTTTGGGACCAGATCCAGACAGGTCACCCTCTTAAAAAGAAACTATGTAGAAAATGGCGCAAACATGCTCCTCCCTGATATATCATTCTGATGTACCAGCGTCACACCAACAACCCCATAAAGAGAATGCAAGCCTTCCTGTCACAGCATTTTGTTATTTTTTGATTTCACCATCATCTCCTCCCATTCACTTGTCATTTCTTTAATAAAACAGACTAAGGTCCAATTTCCTTTTCCCGTGTTGGTTCCCTGTGACTAACCCAATTAAAAGGGATTTGCATTTTGTCCCTATACCAAAAACTCATGCCTTGAATTAAATGAAAAAAATGATACCAATATTTCACCTTAACAGGTTGAAAGTCATTTAAGTCAATATATTACATTCCAACTTGTCTTTTTGGAATTTTTTGAAAAATGCAGCAATTGTCCTTATTTCTGATATTCAAAGTGTCCATTCAATTAGCAGAATACTAGAAAGGTTCCATCCACCTGATGTTAACATACAACATGAAGTCAAGGTTTTCTTTTTGAATTGAAGATTGTTTATTGAAATGTCAGTATATTAGTGAAATAAAGCTACCTTGAACTGGTTATGAGAGAAAATATGAAAAAGATGTGGGGCAGGATGTGATGAAGAGGTGCCTCCTATACCTTCCAGAACATTCTGCTGACCTTGATGCTGAACTCTCTGATTATCATGTCAATCCTTCTAATGTATGTTAATCTGAGATCATTTATGTGTATTGTAACCCTTGTTACTTTCTCCTTCACTGTGTTTAGTAGGTTTAGCCAGCACCTATCTGCCTAGTCACCCTAACAACCTACTCCGGTTTAACATAGTTTGACAAAATGTGGTGCCACAATAAAATGTACAACGAGTATGATTGCATAGCAGTTGCTTCTCTGCGTCTGAATGATGTTTTATTTCATCTATGATTTTATTTGCTGTGTTTAAAAAAAGTGTGTAATAAAGAATTTATTCAGCAATTCTATTCTGTTTGTTTGACTGTATATCTGAGTGTCTACATTGATATGACCACTACCATGAAATATGCAAACTGTGACGTTAGTCTGGTTGAGGTGGAGTTAAGAGATCAAAGCATATGCATGTTGTACTTACCAGAATCTTAATTCGGTCTGGTTTCACCTCAAATCTGACAAAACCACGCATGAAACTAACATCAGCCTATATATTGTACATTACAAGAGTATTAGTTAACACCTTTATATACACACACTGCTTAATTGTGAAATTAAGTTTGACCAGACTAAAACAAACGACAGCTAATGTCTGGTTAGACATACATATTACTCACTGGACAATATTGCCCATTCCCCTCCAGCGTTGTCAGTACACCACCTACAGGTTACATGTTGAAATCATATAGCTCTGCAATGCATGATTTTGAAAGCAAGGATGATTACCCGTGCTGAAACAAATTAAATTAAGTGCACCTACAGCACTCATACAGTAATTAGACAAGCTGGTGTTGTAGTCACCAATTCAAAATGCAACGTTTCTTTGCTAACCGAGACACTAAGAGAACAGTCGATACAATGGAAATTGGTGTGAAGCTTTCTCAGCGTTAAGGTTTAACTACGACATCAATTAGCTAAGTAACTTTACAGCGATGAACAATGGCTAGCAGTGCCTCCCCAGTATAACTAACTTTCTTTTAACATCACCAGCTCAGGTCTCATTCACTGCTGGTCAGTCACTTGACTCCACCCAGAGGCGGGAATTTACTGCTGTACAAGAGTACTTGAATACTTTTCTGAGTTCACAAGTTTTGGGAAGTCCCTACTTAAGACCAAAATGATCAGGTAAAGGGAGTTCACATCTTACCGGTGACCATGATTGATATTCTATGTGATCTAACTGTATATCATTTTTCTTCCTTTTTTTACTTAATTGTACTTTAGCGTTACATATGGTAATTGTCCAGTTTGTAGTTTGATTTGCCTACTGGAAGTCTTTTCTCAAGTACTCAATAAAAATAAACAATTATAGTTTTTCTGGTTGGATGCCAATAGCCTATTTGATATTTGACATTATCTTGATATTTATCCAGACACTAGTTTTCACCAGTGAAACTGTGCTATTTAGACATGAAAACAACTCTTTAATAACGTGTAGGCACGTTTGAATATTGAAATACATGTTGAACCACTATATTGTATCCCACTTTCGGAGTGGTCAATAACAACAGTACAGAACAAAAATAATGACTGTGTCACGTATGTGGGTGTAGTCAGGAAGTGAGACCCAGGCAGGTAGATGGTTTGTAGGTTTTAATGTGAACCAGTCCCCTGAGTGTACAAGTATTAATGGAATAGTTGGTAAGGAGGGTGAGCCGCACAACAAATATATATACTTCTAGCTAATACTATGTTCTTCCAGTGGCATAGTACACATAAGACTCTAACCCAACTACACTCTTTTCACAACACACAGTGACATGCAGACACAGCTCCCGGACTTGGCTAACTTTTTAAAAAAAACTGACAGAGAATACTCACGTAGTGTACTTTCAAACAATGACCGACAGGTCTCTCCAGTTAGGCAGCACTCATATACTGGAACCTTAACCAACTAATAGAACACGGCTTAACGTAATAATTAATCAACAGATCTACAAGATACTAGCCTAATCTAACTTTAACCCTATCTAGCAACTTCCCAACTGGAGGAGCTGTCAAAATCCTTAAAGGGACATACAATAATAACACACAACTAAAACACCATGCAATGCATTGAATAGAATAGGAAAACACAAAATACATAGAAACAGAACTAATATATTATAATGAGTCCAGTCTCTGTACGCCAGCCCACTCTGGGTCTGTACCACAGGGTCAGCATCCGGTTTGGCAAATTGACGCAAATGAGGAAGTGACTTAAACCTGCATTCTATCTGAATTCCAGCTGGGGGCGATGCGCCTTTGTTGCAAAAGAGCTTGTTTTCTGTAATAGTCTATGAGAATGAGAGACATAATATACTTGATTTACTGAGGTAATAATCATTTTCAAAATGAGTGTACAGTCTCAATCGCTAGATTCAAGCCTTCTGCATTTTATCATGATGTTCATTTTTTGAATTATTGGTGTTAAAACAAAATGTTAGCATCCCAATTAATATCAGTTAGCTAGCTAAATTACTCCTCACTCTCGTCTAAATTTGTCACATCCACAACCAAGATGTCTGCGCACGTAACGGCAAATTTGATGACCCAAATCAGATCTTCAGAAACCATGGGTGAGGTCATACATGGTTATATCCAGTAATTACACAATCTATGGGCGTTACAGACTATTGTTATCTCAAGTAAAAAACATTATATATAGCGCCGCGCCAAATATATTGCGCAGGGGGGTGCGCCGTTTGTAAAAACTTGCATATTTTATAGGTCACTGTTAAGATATCAGCTCCCTTTACCTGATCATTTTGGTCTTCCCAAAACTTGTGAACTCAGAGTTAATCAGAAAAGTACTCTTGTAAACAAGTAAGTTCCCATTTCTGATTCCACCTTACAATAATGCTGCTGAGAGCTGCCGCTAACATGTTGTTTTTGTCATCGGCCATGGTTATCTTTAAAAACAACATGTTTATTTCACGTGACACTTTAAAACAAGTTTGTACTGTACCTCCGTAAGTGGCTATGCCCTGTTTCTGTTAAATGTCTGAAAATCAAACATTGTGGGTGGGAATAACAAGTTAACCCATTGCAAAAAATGTTATCGCTGCACAGCAAATACTGGAGAAACAAGGAAATTTAATTGCAAAAGGTCCTATTAACATTGATTTTGAGTATTGGCAGTCCTAAACTGCATATAGCATGAAAAAACAATGTAATTTGAGATTTTGTTATCATTTTGATACATTTTGATACAAGTTATGGTGTCACAACCAGTAAATAAAATGGTGTCACAACCAGTAAATAAAATGGCAAAGACAGTAATTTATTTTCATGTGTTGTACCGGAAAGACCACAGAAATATAATGATAAATACAATTTGCCCTTTCTTTTTCAAATTGGCAGGAATAATGTATGTCCAATGAAGAAAAAGATAATGCATATATTCATTTTAATTTTATTTTGAGTTTTGTTCCAAAAAATGCATACCCATTTAGAAAATGAAATCGCCAAGTCTATTTGCATTTTCAGTTGAGTTTGTCAGTCATAGTCCTTCATACTCGGGTTTATGTGCAAAACAATGGCCACTACTGTGCCTAAAGTTTCTGTGTGGCATCTGCCGAACAATAGGTCACCAGATTACCCAGTAATAATAATTATCAAACAGTCCCAAACTGTCTCACCGCTCCGAATTGCTGGCCACCACTTTCCCATTACGGAGACAATGTCAAAAGCGATTTCTGTCATTTATACTCTTTCTGTTGTGGGTCCTCACATCTCTGTAGTGTTGCTTGATATTTCTATATTTTGTCCAGAATCTGCTTGTCTAATCTATTGAATCTTCACCTCACAATACAATACAATGAGTGCCTGGCCTTCATCTGTTGAGAAAGAAATTGACACTGCATTCCAAGTTATTATGCAAATTGGAAATAAGTGTCATAAACATTAAATATTTTGTTTTTCAATCAAACTTATAGATGATATTGTGTCTCCGGGCTCTTTCTATCACTGAAATCAATCTCCGACACTTATGATAATTAGTTTGCCAGGTGAGCCCAATTAAAGGACAACTAAAGGATAAGGTAAAGGTAAATGTACTTTATGTCACATACACATACATGTAGCAAAATTCATTCTCTGCATTTAACCCATCCCTCAAGGGAGCAGTGGGCAGCCATTTACAGCACCTGGGGACCAACTCCAGATCTAAGCCAGTGCTTTCGTCAGGGGCACTGACTGGAGAACCTAACCACATTATTAAGCAGGCCACAGGTTTCAAGCAATATGGGAGAGAAAAATGATCTATCTGCTGTGGAAAAGCATCAAATAGTGCAACGCCTTGAAGAAGTTATGAAAACATTAGATATTTCACAAAAACCTAAGCGTGATCATCGTACTCTGTAGAGATTTGTGGCTGATTCAGAGCACAGACGGGTTTGTGCAGATAAAGGCATAATGAGAAATATTGCTGCCAGACATATTCATCAGATTAAGAGAGCAGCTAAACCTCAAGGTGTAGGATCCTCCAGAGGCTTGCAGTTGTGCATAAACCTACAATTCGGCCACCTCTAAATAATGCTCACAAGCAGAAATGGTTGCAGTGGGCCCAGAAATACATGAAGACAAATTTTCCAACAGTCTGGTTTACTCAAGAGTGCCATGCAAACATGGATGGTCCAGTTGGATGGAGTACTTGATGGTTCATTTCCTCCCGTCTGGATTACTGTAACTCTCTTGCCCGGCATCAACTTCTCATACCTCCATAAGCTACAAATGGTTAAAAATTCTGCAGCCAGGCTTCTAAGTCTTGGCGACACATCACCGATATCTTCGCCAAGCTCCACTGGCTCCCTGTCTCCCAGCGCATTCGGTACAATATAATCTTTCTGACCTATAAAGCCCCCCACCACCTTGCTCCCCAATACCTTTCGTACCTTCTCTCCTATCAACCCACACGCTAACTCCGCTCCAGTAGAGCAGGCGACTTCATCATCCCCAGGTCCATGCTACAGATCTTTGGTGACAGGGCTTCTTCCAGGGTTGCTCCCATACATTGGAACTCTCTGCCTCAATCCATCCGTGACTCTGACTCTATTAACATCTTTCTCCACTGCCTTAATCTCTTCTGTTTAAACAAGCCTTCCCATAGCCCCTGCCTCCTTCCACTTGTGTTGTCTTGTTCTTTTGTTTGTTTTTTGATTGTTATTTGTTTTTCTAGTTTTGTAAAGTGTCTTTGGGTCTTTGGAATGCACCCTTTAAGTACCATGTATCATTATTATTATTAATTGTAAGCAACCATGATCTTGGAGCGCCCCTTACTGGTGCGCCTATGACCCGGCGCTCTCCGTCCCCTAAAATCATCGCAACCATCAATTTCTCCTAACAAGATCGTCATCCACCTAATAAGTGGCACCTGTTCTGGATCAGCAATCAAGCATCTATATATCATCCAGGGACTCTGGGGGGGAATTGTGGGTATTGATAGTTTTTTAGTGTCTTGTTATTGCCAATCATATGTCTACCAGATATATGGAGGACCAAGTCTGCCAAAATAATAAATATATAAATAAATGCTCAAAAAATAAATAAGCATACGATTAAATGCACAAAAAATACAGTAAATAAATAAATGTAGGCAGTAATAAATTATAAAATGAGACAAATGTATATATCTCTTTCAATTAGCTTCTTTATTTATTCACCTTTGTAATAATTACCTTATTTATTTATTGTCCATTATAATCTTCAACTTAATTTATTAATTACTTATTTTTTAGATGTATGTATTTATGTGTATAAATATTGTTGTCTGTTTTATTCTTCCTTTATATTTTTTTACCCTACTTCTTCAACGCTATTTATTTCTGCCTGTCCTTTTTACATTTCTGTATGCATTTCTGCCTCATTGTGCAAATGAGGAGGGGCTGTGTCTAAGGGGTCAACTTCTGCCTTACCCTAGTTCCATAATCTAAATGTGGTCATTTGGTGACTGTGATAACAGTGTCTCTCTACTTATAGGTCTATGTTATGACTGGATATAAGACTAAGATTCTCAGTGCAACAGCAGCCCCACAATGCAACGTTTGCATATAAGTGGCCTTTTTAAGCATTAAAGCCTAAATGCACTGAATGCATTTATAAAACACAACATTTTTCCCAAGGAACCAAAGCTTGATTGTAAATTGAGCAGCAGATGCTTCCATGTCTTCTCAGCACAATTCAAATCACTGCAACGGTTGAATGAGATATTTTGTGTTTGAGTGCCTGCAGGATGCCCACAAATGTACATGTATAAAAAATGCTACACGTTGCTGGTTAGCAATCAGGACAGAGAGCTCACCATCACAGAGTAGTCATACATCTAGTTGTTATTCCATCAGTTAAGACTGAGCCTTCTGTGGGAACTAGGAATAACACAGGTCAAAGCAAGATCGGAATTTAGGTAGGTAATTTTAAATTATATAATTAATACAATTCAATTTAATCTCAGGTATCCTCTTACAGACATCATTACTTGAACAATGTTTCATCTGACAAAACATTAAGATGTTTCTACATATGTTTGCATTAGCATATGTATATTCATATATACAGGTCTTTCTCAAGACATTAGCATATTGTGATAAAGTTCATTATTTTCCATAATGTAATGATAAAAATTCAACTTCAACATATTTTAGATTAATTGCTCACCAACTGAAAAATTTCAGGTAATTTATTGTTTTAATACTGATGATTTTGGCATATAGCTCATGAAAACCCAAAATTCCTATCTCAAAGAATTAGCATATCATGAAAAGGGTCTCTAAACGAGCTATTAACCTAATCATCTGAATAAACTAATTAACTCTAAACACCTGCAAAAGATTCCTGAGGGTTTTAAAAACTCCCAGCCTGTTTAATTACTCAAAACCGCAATCATGGGTAAGACTGCCGACCTGACTGCTGTCCAGAAGGCCATCATTGACACCCTCAAGCAAGAGGGTAAGACACAGAAAGAAATTTCTGAACAAATAGGCTGTTCCCAGAGTGCTGTATCAAGGCACCTTAGTGGGAAGTCTGTGGGAAGGAAAAAGTGTGGCAAAAAACGCTGCACAACG
>JACXGM010023125.1:0-16364 GCA_016801145.1 Umbra pygmaea | reverse complement strand
TCGCTAACTTCTGGATGCAGCGCATAAGGTTCAGTGGCGCTCATCAGCGCCATCTACCGTCGGGAAGTTTGAAAAAGGAACAAACGAGTCTCGGACGGATTTATTTGCGTGAGATATTGAATGTGTGGCGTGAGTGCGTGTGAAAACAGGCAAATGCGTGTGTCTCACGGCGAAAGCGTGAGAGTTGGCAGCTCTGAATGTTACTAGTTACGGGGATGTTACTAGCTAACTAGACCATGGGCATAGGCTACATTCAACGTCACTTGAAGCGACTCGCTAGGGGGCGGGCACTAAGTTTGCTTTGAATTCTGGACCTTGTGGTATTTCAAGTGCAAACTGATACAGAAGCGGCCGAAATGTACTCTCAGTTGTTCTCAGATGCATTGGCAAGCATAGCTTTTAATATGACATGAATCAGCTATGGTAACATTTATATAAATATTATATTAAGAAAACTATGTACTCCAATTAAGAATTGGCCTTTAAGTACTTTGCCATTGTAAGATGGCTTCTATTTCAGATTTGTTTGACCGATATACAGCTCTGGAAAAAATTAAAGAGTCCACTGCAAATATTTCTTAAATCAACACCATTGAAAACTTCTGGAATGTGACCAAGGGGAAGATATATGGTCACAACCATCAAACAAAGCTGAGCTGCTTCAATTTTTTTCACCAGGAGTGGCATAAATTCACCAAACATCAATGTGAAAGACCGGTGAAGAGCATGCCATGATGCATGAAAACTAGGGTTGTAATCATACACGGGTATGTAACGGCACATGAACCCAAATACAACTGAATTTTTAATACTTCGTCACAAAATTCATATTAATATGACTATATATGAGCCTTTGAAAATATTGTAATCGACATTGTAATCATTGTTGGCACTTTTCCAACTTTGTGAGCGTTACACGAGAAGGAGATCTAGAGCTACAACAGTGAGTGGTGGTGATGAGTCATCATGGAAAATTCTCCGCTTCATCTACAGACAACTATACTCTAATATTGCTAAACATCCGTCTTGCCTGCTTTTATTATTTATCTCAGACATACAGAAAGCGATTGAGATAACTTGATACACACAATTCGTGAAACATTTTCTCTTCGTGTCGGGAAACAATTGTTTTGCTCACATGGGTTGCACCCTTGAAAGAACTTAGTAAACTTCAGTCTTCGTTCTATTGCAACTTCATATAAGCCCTGTTTCACTTAAAACAAAAATGAATAAGACATGTTTATAGTTCTTGCCAACTCAGATTCTCTGACAACTAAGATAAGTCAATCTCTAACTGCACTCCCTCTTTTCCCAAATCACAGTTATTTTAAAGAGACATTGCACAATTTTTCCCAAATATACAGTACATCTCAGCTGAAAAAAGGTGTTCTTTACAGTAAATAAGGACTATAAAACATGCATTGTATTACATATTCCATTCCTTCAAACAAATTGCTTGGCCTTGCTATATTAATATTTATGTCTATTTTCCAGGGCACAACATAATGGAAAGTAAAAAATGTAGCTATGGGGCAATGCATGAGCAAACTGTATGTTATAAAATCGTTTTCTACAATGTTAGGTTTGCTTGCAGGCTTCACAATGTTACTTTGTCCATATAGTCATTTGGTTGCAGAGGCAGAAACAAAAACAACCGTCTCCTCACTGTATTCAAGCAGTCCTACCAGCTGAATCTGATCGGGCCAAATAAATTACCATAGGTGTTTTTATCGCTGCAGATATGCACCCATCCTTTGCCAATTAAACTAAAAACATTTTTTGTCTATCATTTTTGCACTGTACCACAATACGTACTGTACTGTGACCCTCAAACCGCAATACGTACTGTACTGTACTGTAGGTTAGGCGTACCATTGATTTCTGATCTCATCTTAAGTTAACTCATTAGATTATGTTGTTTAAAATGAATATTAACTTATTGTCTTTGCATTATTTGAGGTCTGACAAAACCACATATTTTTTGTTAATTTGACCAGTTGTCATTTCTTGTAACTAAATGCTCTTAATTACAATATTTCTAGAATATGGGAGAAATGTTGTCAGTAGTTTATAGAATAAAATAAAAAAAACTTTTTACCCAAAAACATAACTGTGAAAAGAAAACCATAGCGGATAATTGTGCAGGTTCTCTTAATTTTATCCAGAGCTGTAAAAGACCGTATGTTTCTCTGACCAACTCAATGGCCTTGCGGTGGGAATGTTCACCCTGAGACTGGACGGTATAGAGTTTGAGCCCCTCCAGATACATCAGACAGTACAAATGAGACCTGGTGATTTGCTGCTTAGCACTCAACATGAAGGGCTAGATTTGGTGTAAGGTGGGCCCTGAATGTCTTGTTACTTGTACTGTAAAACCAACTAGTTCACACTGCAGAAATGTCAGGCTAAGCCTTCTCCCGTGCTGCTCCAAATCACACATGCCAAAGCTTGTGCTTGGATGCTTCCAGTTGTCTTTAGGCCATGCAACAGCTAAACTCATTTGGTTATATAGTTTTATACATTTGAGACATAAGACTTTACGTCTATTGAGACAATGAAATCAAAGTCTATGGCCAGTGGATGTGCTTTCGTTTGGTGAACCTGCCAAACCTTTGACAGAGCATATGGCTGGTATGGTTCTGCTGCCACAGGGCCGGGAGAGCCTGTTGGAGTGTGATGTGGGTTTAATACAACAGGGACCACAGTTGAAACATGGTGGTGCCCTACATGTAGACACACACTGCCTCACTAATGAAGGTTCAGACAGTCAGCAGGAACCACTCATGCTCCTAATCCTGTCCTCAGGGTAGACCTGGGACACACACACACACACACACACACACACACACACAAACACACACACACACAGACACACAATTCCATACGCGATTGAAGAACAGATTACAATTAAAACTTCTGTTCTTTTTCACAGCTGTCTTTGGTCATCCTTTTCAAATAGATATTGAAGTGATCTTCGGTAGAAATCAAGTATGTGAGAAAGGGCCATTCCACTGGGAAAAGTAGAAGGCGCTACCCAACGAACAGCGCATGTAAATCTGCCTGCCTCCGTCTGGAAGCCAATGAACAACAACATCCCTTATCAACGCTTCAAACACAGACACAATCCTCAGGAAACCTAGCGGACACTCAGGGAACAGGAGGAGGACGCGGTGGGAGAAGAAGAGTGAGTAGGTCAGGACTGGAATTTCAAGCAAGAGAAGTAGATCCCATTGGAGCTAACTAGGAGCTACCAGCAACTGTCTCCCTTCAGCTCACCAGCATTCAACCAGTAACATCCACAACACATCTTCCTAGACAACAGGCTTCTTTCACTCTTGGACACGTTTAACCCATTACAAGAACATTACCCGATCTGTCTGCCATGTGTACTCACCTAGCGTCGCTCAAGCCTTGTCTTTACCTCAGTCTCAGTTACCGCCCTCTCTGACACACACGCACACACGCACACACACACACTTCCACCGACACAGCAACCCTCTATCCACACCCTCTCTCCTCTCGCGACCCGGAATGTTTGGCAGGGCTCTCCTGTACTGAAATACAGCGCTCACCATATAAGGTAGTGGCAGCTACACATGTCACACATAATTTACATGAAGCAGGCGGGGAGATCATCTCACACAGAGAGCACACGCTTAGAGCCGTGACGCCCCCCCTAGGCTGACGGTGAGAGAAGGGAGGGGATAATGACAGACAAATGAAGTTTAGTGGTTAACCAACCTGCCACTCTCTGTTTGGCCCCTTGCTGAGGTGGGCAGGCACAGTGGGAGAACCTTGTCTGGGCCAGCTATTGATCCTCGAACCTGCTTCCTGCTTTCTTGACCAACAACAGACACACACTCACACACACACAAAGCTACACACGTTGCTGCTTCTAACAGTCCTCACAAGAAGAAGCTACTGAAGCTACGGCTTCACCCTCAGTATTTTGTCTGGTATGTGTTACTGTCAGTGCGTGATGGTGTGTTTATGTGTAAGGCAAGACATAACAAACAGATGTTAACCCAATGCCCCGCAAAGCAACCACACAAATACCCCTTTCGCCTGCTGAAAGTAAAGACTGACCCCTCGTCACAGACAGGGAGAAGAAGGAGAGAGAGACAGGAAGTGAGTAGGGCAAAAACAAACATATTACCTCTGACATTGCTGTTTTTGCGTGTGCATCCGTGTCTGCAGAGAGTGTGTCGGCGTGTGTTCAGACAAGCCGGCGCAGTAGAGCCCCAGGCACCGGCTGGAACATTCTCCGGCAGAACAGAGCGGAACGAGGCAGAACACAAGCTGAGGACAGAGCGAGTGAAGAAGCGCTGCGCAGAACGGTGCAAGGAGTGTGTGTCTGTGTGAGTGGGTGTGCGTTGCTAGCATGCGCTAATGTCTCCCCTTCTCCGGCTGCTGTTGGTGGCTGCGCCGTGTCTCTGGGCTCCAGACAACTGCAGTCTGTAAACAGCTCCCCTCGCTGGACGCCTGCACTGTAGCAGGAGGACGGATTCTGCGGCTTCTCTCTCTCTCTCTCTCTCTCTCTCTCTCTCTCTCTCTCTCTCTCTCTCTCCTCCGCCCACTACACCAACACCAGGAAATGTTGGTTCTGCGTTGGTCTTTTAAAGGGAGAGAGAGGGAAAGACTGGTGTGGATGCAGAAGAGTGAAGGAAGTGGGAGTGGGAAAGACAGGACAGAGGAGAAGGAGAGAGGAGGAGGATGAGTGGAAAGGAGTTGGACAGACAGGCGAAGGAAAAGGACTGGTAAAACAAATGGATAGCTTGAAACAGACTTTGCCTGGTTCCTGTCCTGGACGTCGATCTTTAGATGCCAGACTACTGTGGCACTCAATAAGGAGACCCTTATACTATTTAGCCAACTAGCAGCCCCAGAGTACAGCCCAACCCCCCCAGGTCCAAGGCCATAGAAATAGAATGGATAGAAAGGCTATTGAACTGCTTGGCATGGTCATTCGATTATTACACAACAAAATGGCGATTGTTGTTAGTTGTCTTCGTGACAAAACACGAATCGGTTTAATGCGGAAGTAGGCCGCTAGATTTTCGCAATGGAATTGTACACATAAAAATGTCTGCCGCTCTGACCATTCTTCTAGATTGATTTGAATTTGTAGCTAGCATTTAGAATACATTTTATTTCTACATGATCAAACGGTCCCAAGAAATGTTCTGGAAATGCAGGGATGGTTAAAAGGGCAAGTGTATCCCCAGCTAACCCATACAAAGACTGCCTTCACTGGCCCAAACAAAGACATCACCTGGCCACCATTTCTTCCTGGCATGGCTGTGCTAGTGTTGACTTAGGCTGCTCCATCCATATTTAGCCCCATCCTGCGTGGAGCAGAGGCTAAAGTTCCAGCTCAGAGCAGCATTTAGATCCAATGCTGCAATATTCTGTTGACATGACGAGAGTCCAAGATAGCAAGCAGGACAAAACCCGGGCCAAAATGATTTGTTTGTTTAGTGAAATGTTTCTGTCATGTGTTCATTGAGTAATTTGTCTCATTACACATTTGCATTTTTCTGAACAGGTATTTATAATTCTTTATTTAATTATTAAGCAATCTACTCTACAATTATTTGCTAATTCTGAGATTTCCTTTAACATCACTGGCCTGTTGTGGGCAACAAAAAGATAAGATCCCTAGGTCTGTAGAACCCATCACAAAAATATCAGATTTTACCAACCAAAAAAACATCATTCCGACACAAAATACTGGTACAGAGCCATGATTACTCCCCAGCTCTAGTCTCACTAAGCCCCCTCATCCCCCCCACCCCCAGAGGCCAGGGTTTAAACCCAACATGTCCTTTCCAACTGTTCTTGATTTTTTTTCCCCTTCTGGTCAAAACTATGTAAATAAACTGAAACTACTCCACTAGAGTGGCTAAAAAGGCAACAGTAAAAGAAAACAACACGTATCAAAATTGTGGGGGAAAACCACTAGATGTACAGCTATATGTTTTTGTCAGGGGTGAAATTATATTCCATTTCTGAGTGCAACGGTACTTTGCACGCATATACAGCAATTGTCAGAATTACATAATTACATGCTGGATAATCCCAACTTTGTTAGCAGCCTATGATCTCTGTCGGCAAATATATATAATCCCAATTTTATTTTGTGATTACCAAAACAACACTAGTAAAAAAAATCATCTGATTGCCTCGGGCCATTTGTATAATGCTTGCATCTAAACACTGAACTTCGCACCTGCTCATAAATGAGAGGGAAAAACACCAAAAGTGTAATGCCATTTGAAATGGTCTCCGTGTAATACCCTTTTATCCATCCCTATCACTCTGGCCATCATCTCTCTGACCTACCTCCCATTTTTAAGGCCCCTTGGCAGGTACCACACTCTTTTTGGATGTTACCCCCCCTTAAGAGTTCATAAAAGTGTGTTTTCTGCACTACTGTGGAGAGCTGTATGGATAATAAACAGTGTCATGGTTTCCCTGACGACCATGTGACCCCATGGTGGCCAGGTGTATGCAGGACACAGACACAGCTGGCTCTAATTTGCTATTGTGTTCCTGCCCATAAAACAGGCCAGGGTTGAGTGTGTATAGGGGAGAAGAAAGGGATAATATTCCACTTAGACACAGAGAGGCTACTGTATGTCCCAACGATTACAACCGGTTAGCACTGCCATCAACATAACTGTCTTTCCTAGCATTTGCAGAGAAGACTAAATATCATCCTCAAACAGAGGTCATGTATATAATCCACATTAAGGAGAATCTCCATTGCACTTCCTTGATTTCTTACATCCTTTGATCACCTCCTCGTCAAAACCCATTGGATAAAGTCAGAGGGGAGCAACATTGAGTAAGTTCAAAGTAGCCAACTGTCATGAGGAGAACATGAGCAGAAGGGAAAGTCTACGTCAGTGTCTGAATACATTGGCAGAAAGGCCAGATCTGGGTAAGAGTTTCAAATGCTGATTCTCCAACTGAGACCGAAATCCACCACCACGTCCTTCCATTATGAATCAAAACAAACTTTTAATTCATTCTGGGTCAGAGTGACCCGGCCAACAGTGACGCCTGGGCCTTCAACACATGGGAACGGGTCCCCAGTTTCTTGTCTAGAGCAGAATCACATCAAAGCTAATAAAAAGCATCCATTATGACTCAAACATAATTGGTCTGTTTCCATGTGTGGTGTGGGATTGGTGTCCATGTGTGTGAGGAGTAATTGGGAAAAGTATTGTCCATCAAAGTTAAAATTGTTGTTTTTCAATCTAACAGCTCTGGCTAAGAGATACTCGCAATGCACTAGAATTTCAGTCCAAAATGCCACTTTTGGCACATGGTCTGTGGTAGAAACTCCTGTGCAGACTTTCTTCACTCTGTTGCTAGATGGAAAGAGTGAGGGAGACTGACTAATAAAAGATAGACAGAATGAAGCAATACTGTATACTGTATGTATATTCCTTTATATATCTCCACAACGTTTGCTGCTTCAGTGTTCTTAGATCTTTTTGTCAGTAGTTACTATGGTTTACTGAAGTATAATTACAAGCATTCCATAAGTCAAAGACTTTAATTAACAATTACATTAAGATTATGCAACGAGTCAATATTTGTAGTGTTGACCGTCCTTTTTAAGACCTCTGCAATCTGCCCTGGCATGCTGTCAATTAAATTCTGGGCCACATCCTGACTGATACCAGCCCATTCTAGCATGATCAATGCTTGGAGTTTGTCAGAATTTGTGGGTTTTTGTTTGTCCACCCACCTCTTGAGGATTGACTATAAGTTCTTAATGGGATCAAGATCTGGGGAGTTTCCTGGCCATGGCCCCAAAAGTTTGATGTTTAGTTCCCAGAGCCGCTTGCCTTATGGCAAGGTGCTCCATCATGCTGGAAAAGGCATTGGTCGTCACCAAACTAACTTGGATGGTTGGGAGAAGTTTCTCTCAGAAGATGTGTTGGTACCATTCTTTATTCATGGCTGTGTTCTTGAATGGTCTCAGGATGCTTTACTGTTGGCATGACTTAGGACTGATGGTAGCGCTCACCTTGTCTTCTCCGGACAAGGTGTTTTCTGGATGGCCCAATCAATAGGAAAGGGGATTCATCAGAGAAAATGACTTTACCCCAATCCATAGCTGTCCAATCCCTGGACCTTTTGTCAGAACATACCCTGATGTTTTTCCTATATAAACACATATATACATATACACATTTATACATATATATAACTTTTCCAGTCTCCAAATTATTCAGACACTTAATATCAAGCGTCTTTAGTACTTAGTAGAGCACCCTTTTGCTGTTATGACCTGCTGCAAATGAGATGCATAGCCAGACAGCAGCCTCTGGCAGTGTTCCTGAGGAATATTAGCCCATTCCTTGCTGCAGGTGTTTTGCAATCACGCTAGGGTTTTTCACAACCTGCCATCTCCGCAATCTGGTTGCAGCCATTGATAGCTTCCTTTTTCTGCACTGTCCAGGTAGAGTAACCACCATTCCCTTCACTTAGAACAAACTATGCTTCCAATGGTGTCTCTGTGAACATTCAGTGCCTTCGCTATGTTTTGCATACTGTTCCTTGTTTGTGAAAGGGGATAATCTCTTAACTTTTTGGACCATTCTGACTTAGCCATGTTTCTCACTCAACAAATCCCTAGCCAGTTCAGGTATTTCATGTGTTCCAGCTCAATCCCACCATGTGCAACTAATGAAGCCCTTGATTAGTTGCATCATGTGTCCCTTAGAAAACACCTGTTTTGTATGTGTGCTGTTGTGAGGGATTCTATTCATGGGGTTGAATAACTTTGAGACTGGTTAAGTCCTTATGAGTTACATTTTCAGTTGGATTTGGGGAAACAGCTTCATGCATTCACTGTGTTGAGCTATTTCAATTGCTTTTGTTTGATTTTTTCATTGCAAACACCTGAAAGACTGTACATTTTGACATTAAACCTGATTTGCAATGCGGGTTGAATAATTTTGACTGCAACTGAATATATATATATATATATATATATATATATATATATATATATATATATATATATATATATATATATAAATAAACACACACTATACATATGTTTGACTTGAGAAAAAGAAGAAAACTAAATCAAGAATAAGACAACGAGCGAAACCAGGATAGAGGTGAACACTGTGGATACAAAGATGACCCCTTTTCACTTTACAACTCTGTCTGAGGCTGTGAGAGATTGTCACGCAGGGTTTAGGCCAAGCCTGGTAAATTAGAGGTGACTTATCACCAGCCATGATTTGACAGGCGTGGAGTCTCTGCACTGCCCTGCTGCCAACAGACACAGCCCATCAGAGAGACGGTAGAGGAGGGTGAGCACAGGCAGACATCAAGAGGGATCGACGGAGCAGTAAAAACGGGTCTGAATGTGTTGAAGTCTGGTTGTGTTCAGATACAGCTTATCACTTCAGGATGTGGTCAGGGATGTATTGTAACGGCGTTTCTCTCTACGTCTGGACACAGTCAGACTACCAAAACTGCATACAGCAGGCCACGTTATCAGCATTCAGCCCAGTCTCTACAAGCACCTTTCTGATCCAATGACTTCACTTGTATAGATGGTTGCCAGCTTTTAGTGTCAGAATCAACTACTGTGTGTATTGTAAAAGCGTATGAGAACACATTGCACCAAAAATGAGTGTTGCGCTGCATAATGACCTGATAGTATGTTGAAAAAAGGAACTGACACACTGCGGTTGACTAACTAACTGTTGCTAGCTGTGTTAATTCCGTTTTCAAAACCAAAATGGGGGATGGGGCAAGTCAAAGAAATGTTAACTGATGGAGAACAGGGAGGGGGTGGGGTGCCAACAGATCACCTGATCTTCACAGACCCAAGAACATCCACAGAATATCAACTGATCTAACACAGTACAACTTATTATAACGTTTTTCAATACGTGCCACCGTCCGAAGCCATTTCATCCACACACTTATGTGTCCGTCGCTCGTTTCTTCTTCAGGGTATCAGATACAGCAAGCCATAACTTTAAATGATATGCCGCAAGACTCTACTTATTTTCTCACCCTGCTGTGGTGAAAACGCCTCCCTCTCCTCTCCGCTCAGCCCTATGCTATTTCCCAGCTTTCTGTAAATTACACTGAGTCGATGATGTGAACTCTCACTCCACTGGGGAAATGTCCCAGGCCGTTTATGGGCCAAGTCTTGAAGGCTGCCTGTCACACACATAAACACACACACACACTAATACACACACACACACACTAAAACACACAAATTACACCTCTATTACAGGACATAATACAAAAACACAGCACGGCATGCCGAATCGCAGACCAGCAGCATTGCAGAGAGAGCTACTTTCCCGTCAGCCATTTCACAACGTTTTGTCATCGGTCGGTAATGAGACAGCAGAATGGATATGAGATATAACTGCTGAACCTAAAATGGCTCCTCGTATATTCTGTGTGGTGAAACCCCTTTTGAGTGATCTATCCAGCTTGCCTACTTGGATAAAGTTAATGAATATTCAATATATCCCGTTGTTGTTCTTACATTACATTTGTGATGCAATGTAATGAGTTCAAATAAAGTAAAAGTGTAACACGTCTGAGTAGGAAGAACTCAAAATAGTACACATACCCTTTATATTTCTAAACTTGTAAATAACATTTTAAAAAATGTTCTCAAACAATACATCCACAAATTATATCATGCATCTCACAGTAATAACTGACGTGTGAAGATAAAGCGGTCCCTCCCTGCGCCATTTTCTTCTGGCTCTTAACCCTGACGCAGATAGGGGAAGCAGGTGCACTTCTAACGGTCACAGTAATAGGAAACAGAAAAGAACGTGTCCCTAGCTGACTCCACGCTGTGTAAGCAGCATATCTCCTAACTTAATGTGTATCTAGGGAGATTATCTGTGAATGAACAGAGAAACCTTGCGTAAAAACATAATACAGTTGGTTAAGCTGTGTGCCGTAACCATGAAGCAGGTTGGAAGTCCCGTTTGAAAATGTTAACCTTTCAAAAGGTTTACCAAAAAGTACCACTATAAAATGTTATAGATTTCAGCACCATATCGTTATCAAGAGTAGCAGTATAATTTAATTGATTTTACCTTTACTTCAGTATAAAATACAGAAAACTAAGAAAGTCAAGTCAAATCAAAATATAATAGCTTATTCCCCAATAGATGTATAGGTTTTGTTTAGTTATAGTAATCGTAAAAACAGTGATCCTGAGCCCTCGTGTCTATGCCTTCTTACCTGCTTGTCTGTAGAAAGCTGATGTTCCACTGGAGCTGAGTTACAAAGACACTTCAGCACAGGTCACAACGTGCCGCACTGCATTATGGGTCAAACACCCCTTCTCTTGCACTCTCAACAGTTTGTTCTCTCTACTTCCTCTATCTTTCTCACTCAACCTCACTCTCTACCTCCCCAAACCCATATCTCCCTAACAGCGTGTTGTGCCTGGCAAGCAGCCAGAACACCACATCTGACCCCATGACAAAACAGTCACTGAAATAATGTTGTCATGGCAACCATCGCCTCTTAACACATTTGCATCCTTTGCTTACATTACCTGTTGCCAAATACGGTTAGAAATATTTGTTTCTCCTCTCTGTTTCTCTTTTTCTTTCACTTCCTCCTTACTCTACCAGTTAACCCTCCCTTCACTTCTTCTCTCTCTCCCTCTCACAGCAGCCGGTTTGTGTGAAAAGAGGAAGCCACTCTGACATCTGACCAGTTTGCAGCATTACTGATAAGGAGTGAAACAATTTAAACAGGAAGAAGGGCGTGGTGGTGGTTCTGTTTAAAGGCCCAGAAACAGCTAGAGACTAAGGTCACCACAGCAACATGCCCCACACACTTACATCTTACAGTACCAGGTGCACTGGGACACAGGCACACGATTTCACTTACCCCAATTTCCTGTTCAGAGGGTGTCTGAGTGCATCTGTATAACAGAACTTCTGTGCCACATCTGTCACGGCGGCGAGGCTGATGGGTATTCTGTAGTCAATATGGTGAGGATACAGGCACTCGGCACAACTACACCTGCCATTAGGGAGGATAGATAGAGAAAGTTTAAAGACAAGTAAAAGCAGAGATAAAAGGGCAAACAAAAGTAAGACATTTTAGAGAGAGAAAGAGAACTCAAAATTATCTTGAAGATAAAGTCTCTGAAGAACTAGAAATTCTGAGAAAAAGGACAGACAGTGTTAATGCTAAAAGGTTAGTTTGAACAATCATGAACATCTTTAAGTTCATATTGAACCTCAATGTCGAATCTGTATACAAAGTCCTATGGACCATGTTGATCATGCTCTAGTCAGAATGTAAACAGCAGTTTTCAATAGGCAACAAAACACATTCCCAAACCAGCCTCTCAAAAGTAGAACAATCCTCTATCAAGATACAACTGACCTACACTTAGCTCCTCCACAGGGAATGGGCTTCTTCTGCACCTCTGAAAGACCCAGTAAACAGAAGGCAATAGGAGCCTCTAGTGTGGCTTTCCTTCCTCAGGGCTGGCTGCAGGCCTCTGGGGAGTGGAAGCCAATGAGACGAGGCCTAATTTAGCCTGTTGCCCGCCCGCCCGTACTCCTTCCTACCGCTGCCAGGAACCCAGACTGAGACTCCTTCCCTTTTTAGGTTCCCTGGAAGCTGCCGTTTACAACGGGCCACTGCCGCATTCCAACCGGGCTACGCCGAAGAAGAGAGGGAGTGAGGGGAAGAGGAAAAAAAGAGGGAGTGAGTCGGAGGGAGGGAGGGAGACAGAGAGAGAGAGAGAGAGGAGATGAAAGATATCATAATCATGAGCGTTTCTAAGATGAGAAATCTGCATAAAGTCACAACTGACAGGTAAAACATGTCAATACCACATGCTTTTGGGTTAATATGGCAAAACCGCTTAATCAGGGATAACCAGTAAAGTGTCCTATATTGTATTTAATAGCTCCAAACAATGTGGACAGGCAGGTGTTAAACTGCAGCGTGGTAGCAGATCCAAGCAACAAAAACAAAACATAATTTTCATAAGTAATGGAAACTTATCATACGTATTGAATCGCTGATATACCAGAACATTTCCAAGAATAAGCCACAGTTAAAATTTAAAGTACTTAGGGAACGTTTAGTTCAAGGATATCTTACTAGGTTAGTGAGGTTAAGGTTAGGGTAAGGTGAGGTAGTTTGAGGTAATATTTATTTATTTGGGAGAGTTAACATTAATGAAAAATCTTACACTTCTGTACAGACTGTAAAGGAGCCTGATTATAGCATATATGCTAATTTCCATCTGTAGTCCCAAACCTAACCTGCATGTTCTTGATGGTGGGGGAAACTGGAGCACCCGGAGGAAACCCATGCAGACACGGGGAGAACAAGCAAACTCCACACAGAAAGGCCAGGGATGACCAGGGTTCGAACGCAGACCCTTCTTACTGTGAGGCCACAGTGCTATCCACTAGGCCACCATGCCTGCCCTTACTCTAGGTTAAGGTTAGAGTAAGGTTTTGGTAAACTGACTTTTCTACGTTTTTCAACCGTATGAGGTTTCACGTTTCCCTGACTCCGGAAACAAACACATGTACAAATGTTTTGTTTTATACAATTTATTTATGTATCGTCACGAGAGCATCCTGAACCGACTTAGAAAACCTTCTGAGAAAGGTGTGGCACACATGATAATCCTAAAGAGGAAAAGGTCAAAGACAAAGGGTCAATGATAATCCTGTTGACAATTTGACGATCACTCCCTGAGTGAGACAGGACAGACAGTCTCAAGGCATCACACGCATCATGTTGTATTCATAAAAAAGGCAATGGTGTATGTATAGACTGGGAAATAACACATCACTAATTAGCTTTGAAAAATAAGCTGATCTGCAGTGTTATTCTTTGTGATTTAAGGCCAATACCTTATGACATACGCCATGCCATATTACAAGGGTCACAGTGTAACTAGCCGCTTCATTAACATCGGGTGCCAACGATGACGACAATATATTTTCTCCCTATTTTCTTTTCTTTCTCATGTCAAGCCCTTATGCTGTGACCAGGGGCGCTGCTAAGGTTTTTGGGCCCCATGAAAATAATCTTGACAGGGCCCCCAACACAGGAAAGTGGTAAGACTGGGCTAGATTCAAACCATATTCAGATACTTTTCTTTTTTTATTTTCCACTGGAATTGACAAGGTAAAACAATGTTTTCCCATACCTATAAAGCCCTTTAAGTCGTAAGCAAACTCAATCATCGAAATAAGAGATATGAGAGATGGAAAAATGACGACCCACAAATAAAAAGGCGACGTCAAGGCACAAACTTTTTCCATTTCCATTATTACTCAGCGTAGGTTTTTAAACACTTTAAGAATTATTTTTCACTGGTTGTTCCCTCATACAATCACACAATCACTATTCATTGCATACATTAATCTAAGTTTTTGTTATAAAGACTCAAGAAGGAATAATATGGTTGAAATGTATAAAGTTTACTAAATGACAAAACAGCGAGACAACAATCATTAAGAGAGAAAGAGGGAGGCTCATATCCAAGGCTTCCTGTCTATGTTTCTTCATTCTGTTTGTCTTACCTCCTTCTCTTCTTTCCTCATCTCCTCTATCTCACTCCTCTCTATATCTCCTCTCTATATCTCACTCCTCTCTATATCTCCTCTCTATATCTCACTCCTCTCTATATCTCCTCTCTATATCTCACTCCTCTCTATATCTCCTCTCTATATCTCACTCCTCTCTATATATCCTCTCTATATCTCACTCCTCTCTATATCTCCTCTCTCTATCTCACTCCTCTCTATATATCCTCTCTATATCTCACTCCTCTCTATATATCCTCTCTATATCTCACTCCTCTCTATATATCCTCTCTCTGTGCTCTCTGCATCATTGTCTGTCTCACCTCTATCTGTAAAATGAAGTTAAAATTAAAAAAAGACAGCTTAGTACACCACATCCTGTCAAGTAGCCAGTCACATTATAAGGACTATAGGCTAACCCTTTCAAACAAACCATTAAAATAAATTATTTAGCATGCATTCAATGTTTAGGTATCCAGTCTGAATGCTATTGACTCCCGGTCAATCAGTTAAAATGGTAGCCAGTCAGAGTAAACTAGCCCAGTAATTTCTCTAAGGACTTTATTATGTCTGGGATTTGAAGCCATGTAGCATCAACCAAACATAGTTGTGAAGACATTGTACTCTAGATTGTGTTTTATTGGTGAGCTAATGATAAATTATATATTAATATATAATTATCTATTTCAGGCTACACCGCAAATGCGGTTGGTTAATATTAATCTGGACATTAACTAGCTGACTAGCACAGGGAGCTTGTTATCACTAATTTTTTTTAAATGCCAGAGAACGCCTGAAATTACATCCAGTTATTTATCTGACAACATATCCTAAATTTTACTTGTAACATGGGCTAATGGGAAAAGGCAGAGGTGACTTGCAACTTTGTGTCTGAAAGGGGTAACCTAATCAAAGCCGTGGCTTGTTGAGTCAGTGGAATGAATCTACCGTGAACCAAATTAACCTCAAAAACATGAAGTTTAGTACTGTTTTCCGAGCTCACTCACTTTGGATTTGTAGCCAAGGCCGTTTGCTGGCATCAAGGAGGAGGGCTGCTGTCCTGACGGCTCTTAAATTACTGCTGGATATCCATTTTGAAATCAATTCATGATCTCTGGGGGTGGGGCACTGTGTCATGACGACATCTCCTCATTCTGCAGCGTAATATGGATAGGCTTGTCTTAGGTTTAACAACTTTTGAAATAATAAACAATATGAAATTAAAATGACATACAGTGCCTTGCGAAAGTATTCGGCCCCCTTGAACTTTTCGACTTTTTGCCACATTTCATGCTTCAAACATTAAGATATGAAACTGTACTTTTTTGTGAAGAATCAATAACAAGTGGGACACAATCATAAAGTGGAACGAAATTTATTGGATATTTCAAACTTTTTTAACATTAATAAACAGAAACATTTGGCATGCAAAATTATTCAGCCCCCTTAATTTAATACTCTGTCGCGCCATCTTTTACTGTGATTACAGCTGTAAGTTGCTTGGGGTATGTCTCTATCAGTTTTGCACATTGAGAGACTGAAATTTTTGACCATTCCTCCTTGCTAAACAGCTCGAGCTCAGTGAGGTTGGATGGAGAGCATTTGTGAACAGCAGTTTTCAGTTCTTTCCACAGATTCTCGATTGGATTCAGGTCTGGACTTTGACTTGGCCATTCTAACACCTGGATATGTTTATTTGTGAACCATTCCATTGTAGATTTTGCTTTATGTTTTGGATCATTGTCTTGTTGGAAGACAAATCTC
>JACXGM010023124.1:0-16363 GCA_016801145.1 Umbra pygmaea | reverse complement strand
AAGTGTTTGAGCCATGTTACGACATCCCATCGCATACGGGACATAGCCTACTAAAAGGCTTAGTGTGAAAAAAAATTAACGTGGTTTTAATTAACCTAAACAATGGTCAATCATCACCAAATTTCTCATGGCCATTTCTTGTTATGAACACTTAAGCCTGTCAAAATAACTAACCGAAATCCAACGATTATATAATTAGGAGACGATTATATAATTTCACCTTAAAGTTTTCTTCTTCATTGGCTCCTATGGCGAGGAAAAGGCTTAAGGTGATTTAATGTACCTAAACAACGATAAAAATTAACCAAATTTCTCTCTCTTATTGCTCATCATAACCACTGAAAATTATAAAAACAACTAACCCAAATATTTTTTATTTTTTTTATTTTGCTGATCCGAAAAATGATCCGATCCGTGACTCTGATCCGAAAACCGATCCGATCCGTGAGTTTCATGATCCGTTGCACCCCTAGTCAACATTGTGCACAAATTCAAATTCAATATGCAATGCAAAGTTGTTACAATAGAAAATCCATTGACCCAATACTTTGACTAAAGGAAAGAACATTTTGCTGCATGTCATCCCTTCTCTCCCTCACTCCTGCATTTAGTGGCTCTCTTGAGCTGTTCCTACGAAGTTATGAACAATTCTGAATCGTTTGGTTGATGTGACAATAAATACTTCAGACTTTGAACTTGAATTATTTAAAGGCAAAAAAGCATAATGAAAAAATATTATTCCTGGACAGTACTATGTTACTCAATCATTTCTTAAGACACTTTCATCCAAATTAAACATGAGTGTAATTATTTAGCACTAACAGGGAGGCTGGATGCGCAGGTGTAGCAACTAAAATTAGGGGTGAGGAGTAGACATGCAACTAGTCTGCATGTCTAGATAAACTAGATGTTTATAGTCTCAATTTTGTGGGTTGTTGAGTAGGTTGGATAGTAGATGGACGATAGTGAGCCAGAATACATAGTGAAGAGAGAGTGTGTCACTGAGTGTTTATTGCAACCCATACACTGCACATAAACATGCATTTCAGCAACAGCTGGAGGAACATCCATATGCCGAAAGACTCCAGAAGCTCCAAAGAATGCAGAGATGTGGGAGTAAACCTCCACAAATTACACCCTAAGTTATGAATTTCAGAAGTAACTGTTCCTGTCATTGATATTTTACAGTAATCAGAGAGCTATGGACAGGAGGTTGTAAAGAGACCTTGAGACCACTCTAAAATGTGCAGTTATCAGCCAGCTCCGCAGCCTACTGAATTGCTTATTTTGCAATTGAATTGCAATTCAGTAGGCTGCGGAGCTGGTCGTGGTGCTGAATCCACCTGTTTTGGCTTTAAACGGCTGCCAGGGAGTTGTCAGTTTCACTCCATCAACAGTTTTGCTCCCTCAAACCTTACGACATCTGTGGCATTGTGCTGTGTGATGAAACTGCACAGTTTAGAGTGGGCTTTTATTGTGGCCAGCCTAAGGCACACCTGTGCAATAATCATGCTGTCTAATCAGCATCTTGATATGCCACACCTGTGAGGTGGATGGATTATCTCAGCAAAAGAGAAGTGCTCACTAAAACAGATTTAGACAGATTTGTGAAGAATAATTGCGAGAAATTGGCCTTTTATGTACATAGAAGAAGTCTTAGATCTTTGAGTTCAGCTCATGATAAATGGGGGCAAAAACAAAAGTGTTACGTTTATATTTTTGTTCAGTGTAGTTACATTTCCATTGTGATTGTTTTGGGGCTGTTGCGGCAGAGGGTTATATATTGTATTTTTTCCACTTACATCTCTGTTGATGTTAGTTTTGGTTGTAGTGTTTCTTGATCATAATTAAAGGGCTGATTCTAAGCACTGGGCCTTATGCTTGTTTGTATTTGTGATTTGTCTGTAATGTTCAATTTCTCATTTTACCTATGTGGTGTGGTGATAATTGTCTTACTGTTGTGGTCCACCACTTGAAGCAATCTAAAGAAAACACTGTAATGTTGGCTGTCTCAATGTTTGTGTATGCCAGTTTACCATACTTGCGTGTGGACCATGTATGGCACAAAATACTTTTTTCCAGTAATGCACAATGATCAGGGGAGGGGGCTCACACAAAGAGAAGCCTAGGGGCCCCTGACCACCTTAATCCGCCCCTGGACACAGAGCAATTTGAAGCCGTTTGGAAGGTCTCACGGTAAATCTTGAGTATTTTTGGGATGATTCTATGTTTGAGTGGTTGATATGCTGTCTGAAACATACATTGCCATATTTTATGCATGCAGGACATTTCCATACACATTGATGAAATTAATACATAGCCTACAACAAAATGTAACCACTTAGATTTGCCATTATGTTTGCGCATGCTTACTGCCTCTGCCACAGCTGTGCAGGTAAACCTGAAGCCCAAGATGGTCAGCGTGGGGACACAGATGACTTTCAGGATGCAAACTTCCACCCCCCTCACTAGTCCTGAACAAACTGATGAATAAGATGATCCCTCTGTCATCAGTGATTCATCATGGGTGCCAGAAGGCCAGATGTCTGTGGAGGATGAGAAGGAATTGTGTGAGGAGGAGCCATCTCAAACTTGACCCCCACCAAAATTAAGATAATTTAAAACCAACATCCTGTAGACCAACTTTGACTTTAAATTGATAAATCCATTGTTTGCAAAGAGGAACTCATGGCCCCGTTTGCCATCTGTCCGACCTGTTGTGAGAAGTCTGATAGTAGAATCGTGCAGCAGGGAGGAACGTTCATTAAAATAGAGCAGGTAGGGTGTTGTTTACACAGCAGGCCATATCTGATTAGAATATCAGAGTATCTTATTAAAATCTGATAGCCCTGGCTGTCTGCCCACATTGCTTATTGCTTCATTAAGATAGAGCAGCTAGGGTGTTGTTAACACAGCAGGCTATATCTGATTAGAATATATGAGTATCTTATTAAAATCTGATAGCCCTGGCTGTCTGCCCACATTGCTTATTGCTTCATTAAGATAGAGCAGGTAGGGTGTTGTTTACACAGCAGGCCATATCTGATTAGAATATCAGAGTATCTTATTAAAATCTGATAGCCCTGGCTGTCTGCCCACATTGCTTATTGCAAGTGATCAGTGCATCCTCCAATCCACATAAGTTGCTATAACAGTCTAATATCTTGTGGATTTATAATGGCTAGCTTGGTTGGTGCTGACGTTGCTTCTTCAAATTTCTTGCAGTTAATTTACAATGTACCAGACTTGCTTTAGTCAGTGTAATTCACTACTGGTCAAAATTTTGAGATCACATAGAATTTTCTTGTTTTCAATGGAAACATCAATTAGTCTGCATAGAAAACATAGCAAATATAGTTACAAACAGGACATGATGACATTGTCAGAGTAAGAAATAATGAAAATGATTTTTGAAATGATTTATTCAAATGTTGCCTTCATCAAAATAGCCATGTTTTTTTGCAACAATTTCAGCCTGGCAGACCTTAGGCCTTCTAGCTGTCAGTTTTTCTCTGCAAATTGATGGTCCCGCCATGTTAACCACAGTAGAGGCAGTGTTGAGGGTCTTGGAAACCATCAGATTACCTAGAAAAAGTGACAGCTAGAATGCCTAAGGTCAGCTGAAGGCAACATTTGAAGTACATCATTTCAATTAAAATCCTTATTACCAAATGAGTGAGAGAAGAGCTGTGCCCTGAGAGAACATAGCATTATTTTGATGTCTCGCACGTAGGGAAAAGTATGTATCCATGCTTTTCAATTCATACCATTTGTTCTGAACCAGGTCTGGGGAAGGCCATCGACACAGCCTCAAAAGACAAAGAGTGTGACCAACTACAGTTGTGGAGGCCAGCCATAGTCAACCACCTTTACTGGACTGCAGCCTCAACCCCAGATGGCAACCCATCTGTGATGGAGGCCAGATGGAGAAGCTTGGCTAATCACATTCAGGACATCCACGACCATGACACCCCTGCCTTCTCCAGTTGTGCTCATCCCCCTCTGAGGGGTGATCAACGTGATAAAGAGTGGCTGGAACCAGTTACAGTACACATCCATCCATCCATCCATCCATTTTCTTCCGCTTATCCGGGATCGGGTCGCGGGGGCAGCAGCTCCAGCAGTGGACCCCAAACGTCCTTTTCCAGAGCCACATTAACCAGCTCCAACTGGGGGATCCCGAGGCATTCCCAGGCCAGGTTGGAGATATAATCCCGCCACCTAGTCCTGGGTCTTCCCCGAGGCCTCCTCCCAGCTGGACGTGCCTGGAACACCTCCCTAGGGAGGCGCCCAGGGGGCATCCTTACCAGATGCCTAAACCACCTCAACTGGCTCCTTTCGACGCAAAGAAGCAGCGGCTCTACCCTGAGATCCTCTGACTGAGCTTCTCACCCTATCTCTAGGGGAGACGCCCGCCACCCTCCTGAGGAAACCCATTTCGGCCGCTTGTACCCTGGATCTCGTTCTTTCGGTCATGACACAGTACACAGTATGTGTCAAAATGCATGCTATATAATTCCTATGCAGGATAATCTCGTGTGTGTTTCCATTGAAAAAAAAATCTGTCTGTCTGTCTATTTGTATGTCTGTCACTCTGCCTGCCTGCCTGTCTACCTATCTTGGTCTTTGCAGGCTCAATGTGAGCAGTAAAACTGGAAACTATCATCACAAAGTCTTCCTTACTGAAGGATGTTAGACAGCTTTCTCCACAGCACCAGACTTTCTCCCTTGAAGCCTTCCACTCCCTCATCCTGCACTTCAGGCCCAAGCACACTGGGTTTTCATACCTTGGCATGTATAGCAGGTCAGTGATGTGCAATGGAATAACAATGCCATATTTTAAAAAACATACACCAAATTTTTGTTTTATATTCGGTGTTCTCAAATTTGTTATTATGTAGGCTTCTCTTAGTGGCACTACATTACATCTTCAATGCAAACCGAGAGACAGCACAAAAAAGAGATGGTGCAGAGAAGTATTGCGTGCGATATCCACGTTTCAGAAAAGGTGCCCATGCAGTACGTCCCATCAAACAGAAGGCCTTATACGGTAAGCAGTGTCATGCAGTTCTGTCATATTATCACATGGCGCACAAGACATGTGATCAGTGAACAATCTTTATACAGAATTTTATCATTTTTATTATGTCTGCATGTTATGCAACGTCATTAATCGAGGCCCTTCGGGAGAGCTACACAAATTCACCCAAGGCTCTTCAAGAGGTTAGCGCAAATTTGTCAGCATGTGCACCCGCCCCATTGCCAAATCATTCCAACAAATTCCCACGGAGGAGGCCATCAGCCTCTATCTAGCCCAGCAGTCACGCTACCGAAAATCTAATTAGAAGTTTTTATGTTCTCCAGACAGTTCCAATCATTTAGGTGTACATCTTTTAGTTGTTAGTTGTTTTAGTTGTATGATTCAACAAAAACAAATACTTTTTATCCCCACCAAAGAGGTCACCCACATATCTCTCTGTATACAAAATGTAGATCAATTCACTGGCTGGAGTTGGAACAAACGGAACACATTAACATGATTAGATTACGCGTCGACTTGGCGCCGCTATCCTGTTTGTAACAAAAGAACTGAGTGATAACATTTAAATATGCTTCACAGTGGGAAGCTAGCATTTGTCTCTCCTAGTCACTCTGTGGAGAAATCATATAACCTTACATGTAATAAAACCAAAACTCCCTTTATGGGACGATTCAGCAAGCACCAAATGACATATCATGATGTACAGTATAATTGTCATGGTCGTGTGGTGGTAGAGTAGAGAGGAGGACACAGGCAGGCAGTTCAGCCAGCGTGGTAGCTGGATTTATTAGAATGGGTCCGGGAAAAACCAAAACTAGCAGGTTGCAGGGTACATTGTAGTCGATGTGCAATAAAGAGAATAAAATAGCCTATGTGCTATTTACAGCTGCACGGTACGCTGGTTGGCTACTACTCAAATGCTCCTCCTGGAAATACGCACACTCTATATACTTAACAGGAGTGACTGGCACAACGTCATGACAGATAACACTTAATGCACTTACGAACGAACTAGACGACTTGCTTTTCACAATGTAGCTCAGAAATAGTCCCGGACCAAGCTTCAAAACACAACCGTACTTAACACTGACAGTAGTCAATAATCCACACCTCCTACCTAGTCGGGGCTACATATATACCTGATCTCAACTCCTAACAGGACACCGCTGATTCTAATAGGAAATCAACCCAAACTAATCCATGCTGATGTAAAAAGTCTGACTCCATTTCCCAGCAACCCCGGCTAGGGAAGAGGCGTGGTTAACACCTAAGGGGAATAGTTGTATACATATAAACGGAAACACAAACACCATGCAAATGCACTGAATCACCTAAACAGAAATTAACATATGCAAGTCTCTGGTTATGATTATAAATAGAGTCCATGTCTCAGTTCAATAGTCCCATAACGCCAGCCTCACTGGCTGGGCGTGACAATAATTTTAAGTTTTATCAGCTTCATCAGTTGAAAACCTGTTGTCTTTGTGCTGGATGAGGAGTGAGAGGAAGCCAGCTGTTGTATGAGTAATTTGGTCCTGTAAACATTATTTCCACTACAGCAGTTTATATCTACATAAAGGATTTAGCACCATGTCTCTGAATGCTTATGGGTTGAGCGTATTGTTTTTCAATTTCATATTGTCTATGCAACACATTTCTAGTCACCTACAGTGTAACTGTTAAAGTTGGTTCATAGGACTCGAATGAATAGTAAAGTACAGTAAACATAAACAATTAACATACTGGCTTGAACGGGACCATGATCCTTCCTGAAATGTGTGTATGCTAACTTCATCATATGTATGCTAACTTCATCATGTGTATGCTAACTTCAGCACAAACAAATTCAGGCAGAATGCCTCAAATCCTGGATGCTGAGTGAGGCACGTCACATCTGCTGGCCGCAGGGTGAGCTCCTCGACCAGCGGGCAAAACGCACTCACTTCCCTTCAGCACAACTCACACCCCTCTCCACTGCAGTTTCCACGGGACGGTAGAACACACACAAGCACCTGCCAAACACAGCAACACATTTTCACCAGAGGAAGAGGTAAACACTTAGAAATAAACACTAGGCAAATATGTTGTTACTGGAGCTAGTAGGCTACCATCAAAATGTGGGATATCTAATCCAAAATGTGGTTACAACGTTGGGGAAAAGATGTAATTATGGATTATCTTGGGGGGGGATTTCACTGGTGGGACTGGCTAATGAGCCCATAGCTAGCATGATGCCTTCTAGATCTAGATAAATTTACCGGTACTTATTTGAATTAACAACATGGTCACTGTCACTGTATATAAAGAAAATGTTGACTTTAATAAGATGGTCTTGTGTTAGCGCATGTCCAAAACAAAAAAGTTGGTAGTTTCTGGAAAACAATTGCCGCAGTGTGAACAGAGACGCAATGTAAATAGTCGCTACCACCAAGAGAGGTGCTAAATGCTTTTGCGACCAAGTCACAATGGATCGCTAAAGTTGCTGCAGTGAGCAAAGGGTCGTTGATTGAGTTAGGTGGAATTGAATTGGGTGGGCCGTGACCGGTTCAGTTGGTGGCGGTATATGCACCATGTGTCGGTTGCGATCCGCCAATAAACTCATAGAAACAGATTGTTGACAGTTTAAGAGACAATTGTTGAACAGAGCACTCTGAGATTATTTAAAATACCATTAATCAATTTAGAGAAATTATTTTCTCTAGCTCTATTTATTGCGTTAAAATAGGTATCATTGTGCTCTTTTAAAATGTCAAGATGCACTTGAAGTTTAGATTTCCTCCAAGCCCTTTCAGCCCTTCTGCGGTCTTGCTTAAGTTGATTTGATTCCTCATTTTTCCAAGGACTTTTATTTAGAAATCACTTTGTTTCTCACTGGTGCAACAACATCAATAGTAGCATGTAGTTTGCTAAATAGATTTTTAACCTGATCATCACAGCAAAAGGGGAGGACGGGAAAAGGGATCTTGTTAAGATGAGTTATAAAATTTTCAACTACTAATACATCTGAAAAATAAAGTTTTTTTCACAAAACGTTCTGCAATATCACAGAATTTAGGAGTCAGAGCAGTGAAAAATATACAGCAGTAGTCAGACAACTCTACATCAACAATGGAAGAAGTTTCTATGTTTTGTCATTGTCACTAAGTCCAGTGTATGGCCATAATTGTGTGTAGGGTCATTAACATGCTGAGTGAATTCCATTGAGTTGAATAAATCTAAAAACTCCATCGCTTTAATATCAACAGGGTTCTTTACATGCAAGTTAAAATCAACTAAGATAACAACTTTGTCATAAATAGTATGAATAATGGAAAAACATTTTGAGAAATCTGTAAGAAAGGAGGGACATGTCCTAGGTGGCCTATAAAGTGTAACAAACAGCAAAGAGGGCTGTTATTTGAGTAGCACTGCATGAGCGCAAAACAAGTGAAATCTACAGAAATAGATCTGCCATTTAAAGTGTCTGCAAAAATCAAGGCTGTGCCTCCCCCTTCCTTCCCTGTTCTCATTGAGTGGCAGAAGCTATAACTAGGAGGAGTGGCTTCAATAACAGCAACAGTAGAATCCAACCACGTTTTAGTTAAAAACAAATTATCTATTTTTTTATCTAAATAAAATAAAATACCTCATATCAACAGGGCTGCATTTAGTTTTGGAATATTAGCTTAAAACATTTAGTGAGGTTTGCACAAGATTACTCGCATAAATTCCTCTTGGTTCTCTTTTCCTTCACTATCTAGACCTAGACTGCATAGGTACGATATTGCGAATGAGAACATCATTCATTACTACATCCTTCAAATTAAAGAAAAGTAAAGAAGAAATTGAATTGCTCGCAAGGGGAACAATACTCCAATGGGGCACTATAGACTGAGGTTCCAAAGAAGGGGCACGTGATGTCAATAGTCAGTCACATGGGAATGCCCGTACAACATGCAGTAAAAAAAGCCACTAGCATATGGCTACCCTGCATGTTTGGATGGATACTATCAGCCTGGAATAGAGGGGAATGGTTTCAGAACAAATTAAAATTGTCAATAAAACCCATATTGTGTGCTTTGTAGGCAGACAATAGCAGGGAGTGGAGGCCAAGAATCCTGCCGAATCGTCCTATTCCACGAGACAGAGACGGGATCTCGCCAGAAATTAAGTCAGACTTACCAGAGGTACTTAACAATTTAAAAAGACTGTTAAAATCCCTTTTAGTTGATTCAGCAGATTGCTGTCGAGCGGTATCATAACTCCCCACATAAACAATCACAGGAGTGATAGAGGACGGGATTGACCGCAACAGCCCTGGAAGTTTATCAAGAATAACTGGAACAGTGGAACAAGGAAGGCAATGTGTAATAGCGTTATAGAAACTAACATTTCAAATTATGGAATCCCCAACTACTAAAGTAGTCGGGGAGAGAGTATGACGGCTGGATAATGCAGGAACTAAATATACTTAAAGCATTGAAGAAATAAATAGGGTAAAAAAATACAAAGGAAGAATAAAACAGACAAATATAATATACACATAAATACATACATTTAAAAGAAAAGTAATTCAAAAATAAAGTTTAAGATTATAAAACAGACAATAAATAAGAAAGGTAATTATTACAAAGGTAAATAAATAAAGAAGCTAATTAAAAGAGATATATACATTTTTGTCTCATTGTATAATTTAATTTCTGCCTACATTTTATTATATACTGCATTTAATTGTATGCTCATTTATTTTTTGAGCATTTATTTATATATTTATTTCTTATTTTGGCAGACTTGGTCCTCCTTAATCTTCAGAGCATCTGGCCTGTAAGAAAAGGCAGACTAATACTGAGGTGTTTTCATACCAGCCACTATGGGAAGTAATAGATGAGTTATAAGTTATAGATGTGTGTACTGTGGACTGTTTAAGAGTTTGTATGAAATTAAAAATGCAAATTAAATTATAAAGGTAAAACACAAATCAAAATGTTGATTGTACAACTAACCAGTGTTATCATTTTTATACCTTAATAATAGGCAGGTTGTAATGAGGCAACCACTGGAGCCAGTAATCAAAACTACATGCTTGGTTTCCAAGCTGGCAGCTTTGAAAAGTGTATGTTGAGTTCTGGGGGTTTGTTTCTATAAAGGCCGCTCAGAAAAGTGGAGATTAAAGTCCAAAATGTGACTTGAATGAACCGAAATAATAAGATGCGCTTAAATCGGTTCCATAAAGGTAAGCTGAAGATCATCTCACTAATTCAAACCAGGTTCAAATAGTCTAGATAATTGCGCGTGCACGCCATTCTTAAGAAGCACTGATGGTGGAGCATAGATTCATCAATTCACCATGGTAAATAAGGGCAAAGAAAGAGCAGCAATGTTCACGGCGAATGAGCAGCGTTTGCTTCTCAAGTCTTATGACCAAGTTAAACATTTATTCAACAAAAAAGGGAGTATTGCAGCCAATAACAAAATGAGAGAGAAAGGCTGGCAGGAAATTGCAGATTGTCTCAATGCGTAAGTAGCAACTTGAGTGAAGATAAACATGGCAGCAGGTGAAAATCACATAAACATTCAGAATGGTAAGTATATTCCAAGTACTGAAGCATAGCCAGATAAGTTTAAGTTACTGTCCAGTTTCATGCATTTTTTAAAGTTGATGTTTGTATACTCCATTATTTCAAGAGAGTTAATTAATTAATTGTTCAATGATTGCATCTAACACTTGTCAAATTAAAAAGGGTCTTATTTTATAGAAAGGTAAATTTTGTTTGTCTTTTAATTGTGTTATTGTATCTGTCAATTGTGTTATGTGGGATTTTTGTGTCATAAATCTTTAAATGTTGGCTAAAATGTAAGAAAATGATCGATAGAGAATAGTCTTCCATAAAGATGTTGATTAATACTAAATTCATGGGGATTTAAATCAATTCATGGTGTAATGGGGATTTAAATCAATGAGACAGACAACCTCAAACCCCCTGTTAATTAGATGGAAATGGCTGTTTTGTGATTGAGACTAATTAAGTATTAACAGCATTTTTTAAAGTTTATGTTTGTTTTCTCCATTGTTTCAAGAGAGTGAATTATTTACTTGTTGCTGACCCTTGTCAAAATAAAAAGGTTTTATTTTAAAGAAAGGTTTAGCTTTTTCTCATAATGCATCATGTCAACCGTGTTACTCTTGTCAACTGTGTTACTTTATCTGTCAACTGTGTTATGTGTGATTTTTGTGTCATGAATCTTTAAATGTAGGGTAAATTGTAATAAAAATCATAAAAAGGACATTTCTAGAGTGAACAGTATTACATAAAGTAAATTTTAGTGTAATGGAGAAATATGTTGAAAAAATATCCATCCTTGATGATAGTATACCATGTAAAACATGTTTTATTTTTCTGATGTGTAATATGTCTAGTGCGGTTTCATTTAGTAGTTATGGTTTCAACCATTTTCATTCAGTATTATTCATGTTTTTCCCTGTGTTTCCTGGATATATTAAAATGGTATTGTGTAAAACCTTACTTTAATAAATGATAGGCTGAGACTGCAGCAAATGTGTCTGTTTCCAAGCATTGTCTTTTTGTATCCTTATCATCAAAATGCAGGTAGGCCTATCACATAATCTCTCAACTCCAAATTGATCAGGCCATAATTAATCCACATCCATGCTCTTCCCTCCATATGTGCCACAAACTTACAAGAGTGCAATAAAATGTTTTAAGTGTAATTATCGTAGCCTATATTCATAGCCCCTCCACTCCCCTCACCCCTCTGTCCGCAGTGTTGTACAAACTGATCATGGCTACAGTGCTTCCATTGAGCACAACTGAGCAAATGAAACGCACAAAATTTTCCATTGACATTCAAATAAAGCTGTCGAACGGTTTGAAGTAAACTATTGCATCTCACACAGTGTTCATTTGTTGTATACATTCTTGGACTTGACAATGTGTCTTTGCTCAAAACAGATGAATTACATCAAGATTTTTCTTTTTGTTGAATGTATTTTATAACAGTACATGATAGAATTTCGTTATGCTTCTGTAAAATCCATTCCATCATTCGACTGCCAACACTATTATTCATCCTAGTATAACTCGCAGTCATAGCCTATTCAAATTATAAATAAAAAGAAAACATTTTTTTTTTCTGGTCAGCAGTGTTGCTGTAGCAAGCAGATGCAAAAAAATATGTTTTAGTCGGTGTAATATATCTGACATGTAGAAATACATGAGTAAACATGGCAACATTTTATAAGGGGCCGTCAGGGACATTATTCAGAATTACCTCTAACAAACACATGTGAAATGCTCTTACATACACTACTGAAACACTCTCACATAAACAACTGGAAGATTATTCACTCGCACATACTACTGAAATGCTCTCGTACATACAAGTGAAACACTCTTATATACACTACTGAAAAGCTCTCACACATACAAGTGAAATGCTCTTATATACACTACTGAAATGCTCTCACACATACAAGTGAAACACTCTTATATACACTACTGAAAAGCTCTCACACATACAAGTGAAAGGCTCTTATATACAATACTGAAATGCTCTCACACATACAAGTCAAACGCTCTTATATACACTACTGAAACGCTCTCACACATATAAGTGAAACGCTCTTATACAGTATACACAAGGAAAACACTCTTATATACACTACTGAAACGCTCTCACACATACTGTACAAGTGAAATGCTCTCTTACATGCAAAACATTTTGCATAAACTACAAAAAAGCTTTACCACATACTAGTAAAATTTGCTCGTATACACAGCTGAAATGCTCTGATATAGAATTGTAAACTATAACAGTTCAGTAGTGAATATGAAAATTACAGTTAAATAGGAAGGCCTTCCTGTCATCTGACAGAAACAAGAACACTCCACACAGGAAGTGCATGTGCTTTTTCTGAGTTTCAAGTGCTTCAACCCTTGCTTCAAGCACAATGTATGTTCATCTGATATTCTTTGTATTTCAAGTCTAAGCTTAATTTTTGAAAAGTGAGGGGCAATGAGGAGGATGTAGTCATTTTTTTTAATGAGTGCTCTACAATGCATTTAGAGGCTGCAAAAAGAGGAGTCTGACAATTTCCATCAGGAGAGGCTTTATAGAGAGGCTAATGAGGATACTCAAACTCTATCTGCATTTCTTGCTGTATGTGATGATTGGGATGTCAGTAACCTTCTAGGATCATTGTATAGATGCTTTCGCAACTTGTTGCATGAACATGAGGCCAGACAGAGATCCACTGAAGTGACCACACATTTCACACCTCCAACAACCTTGACTGGCCGTCCAGGACGGCCCAGATACAGCATAGCCACTGAACAGATTTCTCACTGTGTATCCATCGGTATGTCATGGCAGAGAATTGCATCATGCTTTGGAATTAGTCGAAGAACACTATACAGGCACAGACAAAGACTAGGAGTTGAGCCATTAAGGTATTCTGTATTGTCAAGTCAAGACCTGGACAGAGTTGAACTAATATACTACAGAACACTCCAAATAAAGGTGAAGCATACATACTTGGAAGCCTGAGATCACGTGGCTTGAGAATTCAGCGCTGGTCGGGTCAGACAGAGCCTGCATCAAGTGGATCCTATTAGGCGATCATTTAGACATTGTCTTGCTATACATCGAAGAGTCTATAGTGTTCAGGCCCCTAACCAATTATGGTAAGTAAATGTTATGTAAGGAAAACAAGTAAATATATACATATGTGTGTGTGGCATGCATCACACATACACTGTATACACACACACATACACAGACATATACATATACAAAGTCAACTGAATTGTGGTGAAACTATATAAAATACATAAGTTATATTGAATACGGCATTCAGAAATGAAAATAGTAACTGTCTTGTTTGAAACTTTTTTCCAAAATCAGACTGAGACAAGCAGAAAGATAAAGACAAACAGAGAAAGTGAGACACAGGCAGAAAAAGCGCAGAGCATGACATGTTCATACCCTGGCAAACCCATATGTGTTTCCTAACGCAAAGTCAAACTTCTCCTTGAACACTTGGTAAGAAACATGTAGTAGCAAATTTAGGCAGTTCACACATGTGTTGGCAAGAGGGAACATTGATGTAGAGAAGCCATCATCTCCTTTGTGAATGAACTGGACAGAAGGAGTTGGGGAAAAGCCGATAGGTGGTACCACAGATGCACCAGTTGTGAAGGCCAATATCTTCTCTAATTTCGATGGTCGTTCTTCTGTAAAAACAAAAATATTATCAGTGGTAGTTGGTCCATTTAATGTGTATGTGCATCATCTCTAAAGCAATTAACATCAGCTGATACTGAATTAATTGTCCAGTAAGAGTATTTCACTTCCAAAATTTGTCTAAAATCTGAATGCCTCTTATAGCAATGAATTTATAACAGGTCTTTCATCTTCAAACATTCGCAGGTGGATTTGTGATAATGTTACGACTACCAAGAGAATAAAATAAACAGAATGATACTAAAAAAACTGATGCATCAGTTTATTTGACCATTAAAGCATTAATTACCTTCTGCATCTTGGAGCTAGTCCCTCCAGAAAGTAACAACCATCTCCTCAGCAGCTCTCTTGTTGCTCCCTTCTGGAGAGAGACAAATGCTGATAAGATCATCCACCTGGTCAGCAGTCAGTGTGTTCGGCTCATAGCAGAACAGGGGTCGAAAGCTGTCTGGATGAACCCCAAGATTTTTCAGTCCTTCACAGAATCTTCACAAACAACATGGAATAATTGTACATTGTCAAATTGTCCCTTGGTTTCAAACAAACATAATAGATTTTGTGAAGCTACCCTCTAAACAATTAAGGTAGAAAAAATTGAAAAGATGCCTTTCTGGTTGAAAAGACTTGAATAGATGTCATTCTAAATATTTTGCTCAGTGGGTAGTCTAAAACCTTGTTGGTCAATGGTTAAAATTATTACTCCTTTTGAGATTGATCTGACTGTACAACAACTAACACTGAATATCTTTGAAATGGTCCTTGAACCCTGTGGATGACCTGAAACATGACAATGTCTTATACCAGCACATCCCTGTCTCTTATCGACCGCATAGGCCTCAGACATCCGCATTGGTAAAGTAGTCCAGCAAAGGTGCATTTGAATTCTCAAGGTCCTCAAGGGTTGTACTTTCAGATACCTAGCATCACAAAAAGCAGCAAGATGGCTTGTTATGGAAGTTTATTATTAGTCTTTTAACTTATTAGTACAAACTGAGACACTAGTGGTCTGCATACTACAGAATGCCCAGAGGTCCCCTAACAGTTCATGGCAGTGCAGGTTTTTTTTCCACACATTGCTACAATGTGGTAAATAAGAAGGAAAATATGCTTTGCTGTTGACAGTCACCCTGGCATTCAAACTACAACATATGGAAGTGGGCAGATACTCCTTTTCAAAATGGAAAACAACAAGCAAACATTTTAATGTAAACCAATTATAATGCAGTATAACATTCAAAATATATCAACTGACCTTTTTGACTTTTTCCAAGAGTTCTGTATCAGCTATGTCTTCTAGTTTTGGATTTGCTGAACATTGACCAGAAGACTAAATACTGTTGGCGAGAGGAAGTTTGGTGGTGGACCGCCATGTACCAAGCTCACTGCAATGGCTTTGCCAGCAATGTAGTACCAGTCCTGTCTTAGAGCTGCAAAACAATGGCATAAAAGGAAAACCAGTATTGATAAATACCACATTTCTGCAAACAAATACTGTCTGTCAATTAAAGGCCGGGTCTTGAAGGATAACCGGGGCCATGGTTGACACAAACAATTAAAAGCTAGGTCTAAAACATGAGTGGAGAAGTGAGCTGCAATATAATATGCATGCCAAGGAGTCAAAAGTCAAAAGTCAAAAGTTGTTTATTTGTCAAGTGCATCGGATAACATCACATCATCCTATGCAGAGAAATTCTTTTGACAAGGCTCGACACATCTACACAGAGGGCTTAAAAAGGTTATATACAATATAAAGAATTTTTAAAACGATAATAATAATAATAATAACAAAATACAAAATACACTATGTACTGAGCAGTGGTCCGGAGAGTGTACGACAGCAGAAGTAATACATATTATAAAATATGGCATGGAAAATTAATTTAAAAGGTGCATTGAATTCTGCTACATCAGATGTAGAGTGGATAAAGTGACCAGAGAATGTCAGGGCTCAAGAAATGATTTGTGATTTGTGATCAATGTTCCATGTTGAGCAGCCGAATGGCCTGCGGAAAGAAACTGTTTTTTAATCTGGTAGTCCGTGCCTTGATGCTCCGGTAACGTCTACCAGATGGCAGCAGTGAG
>JACXGM010023123.1:0-16400 GCA_016801145.1 Umbra pygmaea | reverse complement strand
GGCTGATTGCCTCCATGCCACGCCGCATTGAAGCAGTCATTTCTGCAAAAGGATTCCCGACCAAGTATTGAGTGCATAACTGAACATAATTATTTGAAGGTTGACTTTTTCTTTTTTTTTGTATTACAAACACTTCTTTTATTGGTCAGATGAAATATGCTAATTCTTTGAGATAGGAATTTTGGGTTTTCATGAGCTGCATGCCAAAATCATCAGTATTAAAACAATAAATGACCTGAAATATTTCAGTTGGTGTGCAATGAATCTAAAATATATGAAAGTTTAATTTTTATCATTACATTATGGAAAATAATCAACTTTATCACAATATGCTAATTTCTTGAGAAGGACCTGTATATATATATAATTTATATATATATATATATATATAAGTTGCAGCCGTAATGTGTGGCCTGTTGATGACCCCTGGCTTTATAACCAGAGGTTCCTAGGTCTCACCACAGCCCCCCCGGCAGGCCAGGTTTTTATATTAACCCTGAAATGACACACCTGATTCAATGAATCAAAGGCTGAGTGTGTAATTGACTAATTGAATCAAGTGTGCTAGTTTATGGTTAAAACAAAACCTTGGCATGTCTGGGTGGCCGGGGGGGAGGTTTGGTGACCCCTGGTCTATTCGCAAAGTACCGCCCTTCCCTGTTGGACGGGTCTCTGCTAATGTGTGTGTTTAGTCCTACCATCTCGTGGCTCTGGGGCTTGCCCTGTAGTTTCTGGTGGTAGTCAAAGGTGAGTCTGTCCAGCACCGCATGCTCTTCTTCGTCCACCGTTGCCATGGAGCGCTCCCGGTTGATCTTGTTAATATCAATTTCCTCTTCCCCCTTCAGCACAGCACTCCACCACACCTCCCCACACTTACTAAGAGACATCTACACACACACACGGACGGTTAGAGGGTGTGTGTGCATGTGTATTTAAATGTGTGTGTCAGTGTGTGTCTCCCTCACCACTACACAGCGCCCAGGCTCCAGGCTCCAGAGTGAGTTCTCCGAATTGATTTTGTGTGTGAACTCTCCTTCCATCAGGAGCGTCTCTCCTGCTGCCTCCTCCATACTCACACGCACATGGCCCGACTGGATGTTCACACACACCTAGAAGCGCCACAAACAGACAGTAAAGTACAGTCCTACGGAAGGACTGGATGTTCACACACACCTAGAACCGCCACAAACAGACAGTAAAGTACAGTCCTACGGAAGGACTGGATGTTCACACACACCTAGAACCGCCACAAACAGACAGTAAAGTACAGTCCTACGGAAGGACTGGATGTTCACACACACCTAGAACCGCCACAAACAGACAGTAAAGTACAGTCCTACGGAAGGACTGGATGTTCACACACCCCTAGAACCGCCACAAACAGACAGTAAAGTCCTATGGAACAATTTCCAGTTGCTTCTGCCTGATGTTGAATGGCTTCTCACCACTAGTCACTAGTCTAGCGGCAAAGATTGATCCATTGTTCGGTTTTTCGTTAAAAGGTGAGTATTTGGGTCTTGTGAACCAACTTGGAAAATGTGAAATTCTTTTACTGCCTCACATAATTTCATTACAACACCTGGGGAAATTTTTAACTTACAAAGCATATTAACTAGACACAGGACAGGTTCCATTGTAAACTAAATGATGTACACAATAATTTATAAAAATCTTAATAATACGTTTATTTGTAATAGTTAAAATACACAAGAAATGTAGCTTTTGACGGTTTGGCAGTCTTGGATACTAGCTCTGGTGGACAGATACTTCTGCAACTTGAATCCAGACAAAATAAACTCTACTCTCGGTCTTAAAAAGTATTTATTGTGGTTGCTGTGGATACCTGTCTGCCCTTGATGATGGTTTTCGGGACATTCACACGGACTTCAACATCAGTGTAGTCCTGTGACCAGCTGTAGTTGTCTCTCACCGCTCCATTGTAACTGTCTGGGCTGGCCTGGTACACCACCTGACCACTGACAACACCAAACCCATAAACACACTAAATCAATACTACATACATTTAATTGCATGACAACAATGCAAATACATAAACTAAGTGTCCCATGAAAACAGGTTAATGGTAGATTTACCATTTCCTAAATTATTGGAGCAGCACAGCAAGTAAAAGAAAACAACAGTGGAATTGGCCAGTTGAGTGGGCCTTTTTGTTTGAAATTCTATACAATTTGCTCTGTATTTCACTCAATTTTACATTTTCTAATTCATTTATCATATTTAGAATTTATTTTATTTTTCAATTAAATGCAATGACACCATACACTCCAATACTAACTCTGTGGATGCTGTGGAGTCTGAACTGGCTGCTGCTGCCTGGTCTCCATGTGATGTTGGGGGGCTAACACTGCTGCTCTGGGGCTGTGTAATAGAGGCGGCGGCCAGGCAGGAGGGGGCAGAACTAGAGGCTTCAGTGGGCACTGCAGAACCTGAGACAAAGCTCTCTTCCTGCGGGGCAGGCTCGCTGCGCTCTTCACTGGGCTCCAATGACGGAGTGGCATGCACCTCCAATTCCTGGACGGCAGGGGGCGCCCCTCTAGCCTCCAGTCTCTGCTGCAGCTCTCTCTGCTGCCGCTCTCGGTCCTGCTGTGCCACACGCTCAAACAGATGGAAAGACTGTAGAGAAAAAAAACATAATGAGCAACTCCAAAAACTTGCAACCGCATTGTGTTTAAATTAAGATTACATCGACAGGTAAGTTTCCAAGACAGTATACGCATAAAAAACAACCAGACCAAACCTAAACAAGTAACACAATCTGCCCACACTGACATCTTCCACAATCCCAGTATCATATCAGAAAGGCTTAAGTGCCAATAATTTAATTAGTCTTGGTCACTGCTTGTCTACACTACAGGGAAGTCAATCCCTGGCTTTGAGTATGATGGTGTTGGTGGGTGTCTAGTTTTGGTTGAGCCGATGACGGATACAATAACATTTGGCATGAGACTAAATGGCTGACAGAAAAGCATGTCAAATGTTCACGCTGAAGTTAGTTAGCTATTTAACTACGTTACCTTTAGGACCATTTTCTCGGCCACTCCTGGTGGGAAGCCCATGCGGTCGTTGGGGCTTGACAGTAGGCGGTAAAAGTCTGTCTTGCGGTATAAAAATCCAAAGTAGACCTGAAGAAAATTCTGGATGTTTCCAACATGCTGCAAGATTCCCAGTAGTGCGTTGTCATACAACTCTGTCATTTCCACCGGGGAAGCCATTGTGACTGTCCAGCTACTTTATCAAACGGATGATGAAACGACGAGGAATATTATTTTATTTCATCAAATATAGTTATCGAATAGGTTTGTTGTTTGAGATTGCGCTACAAAGCTAGCTATTTTCGGCAGTTTTGATTTCTATGTACGTGGCGAAACCGGTTCGCAGGGAAACAAACGGTAAAACAAAGGTTCCTAGCTAGATATGTCCGTTTAAGGTTTTCAATAAATTATTAGACCCACATCAAGACGTAATCAGTCAGAGTATATGCACCATTACGTCGGTCGCGATCTGCCAGAAACCAAAGAAGAAGAAGAAGAAGACGTAATCAGTGACACCAAATAACTTGTGCCAGTATACTTTTATTTCTTGTTACAATAATACATAATCCGAGGAACTGTAAATCCATGCCTAAAGATACAGCACTTCCCACAAATCCTTTCGTCACTCAAAATGGCAGCGTCCTTGAGGTGTCGCAGTGTACATTTATCGGTAAGAAACATGTTTACATCTGATTTATAATCTAACATTGAGGTTATTCTACATCTACATTAATACTTCAAACTGTTGTGTATTCTAACAATGAATAGGTGTTTTGATAGGGCAGCTTGAAGAAAGAGTGTTTCAGTCTTCATGTACCCCTACCAACGTTAGGTAGCTGGCGGTCTATGTTACTTCATACTTCCCTGGGTTGCTCAGCATGTTTGTTTTACATATTTGCCCCTCAGAATGCGCTTGCAAGAGTCGGTACTTCGATTTACCCCACCTCTGGAACAAGAGCACTTCATGTTACTGCACCATGCTGCAAGGTATTATCTGAATTGCGAGTATATTATTTTATTTCAAACGTGTATAATTAAACCCATCTATTTAGCGTACACCAGATGATCTTTCCAATTGCCAATTGAAATTGTCTGTTATCAGAATCGTGCAGCTCGTATTCGGGTGGGGAAAGGAGACAGACCAGTCACCTATGAACAAGCACTTCACCCCCACCACATAGGCCACCGTAAGGGCTGGCTTTCCCAACACACCAGTGAGTCTCCATCATACATACAGCCCTCAGAGAGAAGTTAACTGCACAGGGTTAACAATGCGTATATTTCACTGCATAGTAACAAAGTGATTTTTAAATGCTGGGCTTGGTGATACTTGGTGGACTAACCATAGTCAACCAATACGCATCTCCTTCTAAAACAACTACTCTGCATTGAGTTCACAGAATGTAACCAATAACAAAACACTGATTTTCGTTAGCCCAGAACAGTGCAAAAACTGTAGCATACTAAAAACAAAAACAGTGTTTCTTTTACAAACTTCATAATTGTGTCAAACCTATGCTCTCTTTCCCTCACCTTTTTCTTCTGCCATTGCTTTCTCCTAGGTAACCTGCAGGGAGAAGGTGGGGCACCAGAGCGTACGGTAGAGGATGTGTTCGTGCGCCGTTTAATCTTCGGCACCTTTCATAACTGCCTGGCCAATGAGATTGTGATAAAGCGACGGGGGAACCTGGTAGTGGTGTGCGCTCTGTTTTTGCAGAAACTTCCTCCTCAGAAGTTCTACTTCCTAATTGGCTACACCGAGACACTCCTGTCAAACTTCTACAAGTGTCCTGTCAAGATGGAGGTGCAGACACTGGAGGACAAAGCTGTCTACAAGTACCTTTGAGGAGACAGGAACTGCAGTGCTGACAAAATACTACAACTGAAACATTTTACTGTTTGAAGATTAGGTGCATCAGACTGGAAATCTGTGAGGGAGACCTACAGGCTCAATCACAAACAAGAATGAGAACATGCTTATCGTTCAGTTTGTACATTGATCATCTCAGTTCTACCAAGGTCTAAGGGAAACAGTTCACTTGGAACCAATGACCAATGTTGTGTCTGCTTGCAGTTAGAATGATTGAGACATCTTACTGTTGGTGTGTTTTAAGTGAAAACAGTAATTTATGTTAGTAACATGTTCCTCCATTCTACATGGCAACCAATTAATTATAAATATAAAGTGGAATACATATTGTCGACACACTTTGGGTCAGATTCAAACCCTCGGTTATTAGGCGGCGGTCACCCTAACCACCGGTCTTCCCTTATCCAGAATACCGATACATATTTAATTTGCTATGATCACCGAAGTACCAACAGCAAGCCATTCCATTTGCATTATAACCTTGGTTAAACTGTCTATCTGTTTTCAGCTTATTTCACACCCAGGTCTCCAGCTACTTGGTTTATAAAGACACACTGCACCTTTCTGAACACGACCCATTTTGTGTTCCATCTCTTGTACCCGGATTCCTATTACAGATTCCGATTTGTAAATTACATCTTGTAGTTATAAAATCTATTTGTAGCCAACACTGGAATGCTTTAAATTTATTGATTTTTCACCACAGAGCCATATTCACATTGAACAAGGTATTAAAAAGCAGCTTTAGTGCAAAACAACAAGGCACATATATTACATCATCTTCACATCAAAGGTTAGAATATAAAATAATTCCTTAAATATCAATGATGCAATCCTGTCTAAGGCAACATTCATATTAAAAATAGTGAAAAAATATTCCACATCTGATCAACATACAAAGTAAATGTATTGATTTCGAATTTAAATAGGTTTATGCGAGCACTGTCACAGTTAATGCTCAGATTGTATAACACTTTGGAACATTTAGTGACACAAATCAGGTTCACACGTTTAGTTTTTACAGACAAAGTTACGTTTCTCTTGACACTTGACCAGTGTCCAAATAATCAGTCCATAAACTGCACATTCTGACACTTCTCAACAAATGTAAAATAATTGTATTGGTATAGGTGTGAGCTAAACAGGGTTTTCAACAGACTCCTAAATTCTTAAAGGGAACTGAACAAGTGCACACATTTTGGGAACAACTACAGAATCCTGGGACACAGGCTTGGAGTTACACAGAAAAGAAACAAGAACATTTGTCACAATCAGGCTCACATTCCGAAGGAACCGTTCAGCTGTTAAAATAATTTCTCATTCAGTTTCTGTAAACTGGTTTATGCAGTGAGCGGAACTAACATCACCATTATCTAGTTTAATTTAACCCTGAAGTAGTAGATCTACTAACTTGCATACATTAAACAGAATTTACTACTTGCATGTTTTTCTGCTGACCAGTGTGAGTGAAAAGTCAGACAGAAAGTGGGTGGGTAAAACGGATTGTTGGCCCTAAGCAGAGATATCGGATGAGTACATTTTTGTAATCTCTAACCTTAAAGTGAAAGGATCTTTGTTCAGTGTCTAACAATTTCATCCTGCTCCAGTGAATCTCTGGCTAATTTGGGCCAGTACCTGCACGACTACTGACTTATGATACCAACTACTGTACTGCGTGAATGATGAGTAAAACCTAATTGGATGCCAGACCCTATGCTCATACATAATGACCACCAACATGCAGAGGTACGTTTTAGGGTGGTAAACTTTCTCTGCACAGATTTATTGTTTAAAAGTTATTTGTTTCTTCAGATGGCCTCCAGTAGTTGGAAAGATACGGTTGTCTGTACAGAAAATGTGTACCTGGTTAACGTCACAGATGCCGGTGGGACCGAGTCAGTAAAAGAATATGGCATGTCCATCCACCTGTCACCAGGGGGCAGCACAGTTCAGGTAGAATGCTAATTCTATGCTAATCATACTGAGATTCCAGTTGTCCAATACAACTCCTCTCCAGTGCTTACATAGATCTGACAATATGCAACAAGCAATATGCCCAATGTTATGGCAAATCTACCAAATTTGAACCGTTTCCAAGAAGATTGTTTTCACATTAAAAAAACAGGATTTCCTAAACACCAATAGCCATATTGATATGAAACATACTGTCAGTAAGTGTCAAAAACACTGAGTGTCAAATGTTGTGGTCACAGATGGCTCTCCAAACCCTTACCTACTTCTTTCCAGGCTTTTCCAATGCCATCTGAAGGTCATAATCATGATGTTCATTTTTGATTTGACCCAATTTTCTTGCCTGCGAATCAGGGGCTTCAGAATCAATTTAGGATTGGACCTCAGCACGAAGTCATCCCCATGTGATTGGTCATTTCTTGGTGGCACGGCAGCTATCGCCCTCACATGACTGAAGCTTGATCAGCCGTTGGTTCATTGCCTGGAGGAGGGTGGGGTCGACCTTCTTAACAATGTTTTCCAATTGGTGGGGGTCAGAGGTCAAGTTGTAAACCTCCACAAATGACTGATGAGAGAGAGCAGATGAGAAGAAGTTGAGTGGAACACATCAATACCTCGTTTAAATCCATAAAACTGAGACCTACTGAAAGAGCGTCCAAAGTCCATTTCAAAGCCGTAAATAAATCAGAATATGCATAAAACTACTAACAGAGGAGGCTTAGTTGTTAGTCTTAAGCAGTGGTTCTTAATCCTTGTCCTGGGGACCCACGGCCATTCCATGTATTAGATGTATCCCAGAGCTAGCACACCTGAAACAACTTGTCAACTACTCATCAAGCTCCTGGCTGCTGAAATCAGGTGAGCTGGTTAAGGGCTACAACAAAACTGTGGGACGGCTGTGGGTCCCCGAGGAGAGGTTTGAGAACCACTGCTCTTAAGTCATCAAAAATAACCCACACAAACCTCTGTGTCAGCAAACTCGCAGTACTGCAGGTTGGGTTCAACCAGGGTTCGGACACAGGCGTATGTGTTGTTGTAGGCGTCTTCACACACACAGTCTGGAAAACATTGCTAGAAAGAGAGAGGAATCCATTTCAAAATCCTCCAAGACAGGCAGGCACTCGTGCTGCAGCACAGGGACAGTTTACTAAAGTCAGGCTAATGATTGTAAGAATAATATGGTGATAGGTAGAATTGAATTCTAATAATTTATTGTAAAGAACATGTAATTAAAGATTACTTCAAAGAAGGGAAACAAAGTAAACTGTTTTTAGAAAACAAAGTACAATATTGTTTTGTAAAGATATAACATACAGACAAGCCCGGGCCCAGTTTGGGGCAGGAGGGGTCAGGTCCAACGCTCCCCTCTCCTGTGTACTCAACCAGGAAGTAAGGACGAGCTGTTCCGTTACGCAGCTCAGGGGCCTACAGACACACACGGTTACTGAGGATCAACAAGCAGACACAGATGAACGAGAAGGTTTATAGTAAAACATTGTCAGAGACAGGCCAGTTGTCTCACCATCTGGGGGAGGAAGGACTGTCCGTCCACGTTGAACAATGACAGGTTGAGCCCTGCAATGTCCAGAAATGTAGGAGCCAGGTCTATATTCAACACTGGAGCCTGGAAGAAGACCAGAATCAGGCAGTTAGGAATGGAATTAAACCGTGAATGTAGGGGTGGGTGGTGGATGTAGGCTAAATGAAGGGACAGAAATAAAGATGACGGGAGGGACTCACTGGTAGTGTCTGTTTGGGCTTGATGCCTGGCCCACGCACCAAGAGAGGAACCCTGATATCAAACTCATACAGCTGCCTCTTATCGATAGGCAGAGAAAATTGACCTGGGGAGAGCAAATAACACCTTAAAGCACCATCGTAATACCGTCCTGCGAGACATTTAATGGCAAAGTTAATGACATCCTGAACCAAAAAAAATTGTGATCAAACATAGCAATAAATAACCCCCTAAATGACAAGTTAATTCTAAGGTTATTCATACGGTAAATCCGATCTGTTATTTCCATCACAGGAAGTTAGGTCAGTTCAAGTGTGAAACAAAACAAGACCAAAAGTAGAGCTGAAAAAACCCACAATTGCAGTACTCACCAGTATGATATCCGTTGTCAGATGTGTAAAAGATGTAGGTGTTGTTGAGCTCATTCACCGCTTCTAGTTTCTTGATCAGTGACTCCACCATATCGTCCACTGACAACAGGGTCTGCCACCTACAGCACCGGTGAGGAATAACAGCCATCACACCAAAATTACTAAACGTCCCATTACGTGTGAAAATAAGGTCACGCTGGCATATGTTTTGCATTTATTAAAACAGATGGGTCCTATGACACATTTATAGGGCTGACAGAGTTTTGACTGACTGCTCCACCTCTTCCTGTAGGCGTTATCGAGGAAGTCCAGGGAAGTGTTGGTCATGGGGTTGCTAGGCTGCCGCAGCAACCAGTGTTTATCCTTCCCAGGTTTGTCAAAGCTGCCATCGCGGGGGGCTTTGATATCAGCAAACTCTTTCTGGTACTGTGGAGCAGGTGTCCAGGGAGAGTGAGGGGCAGAGGTGGACAACATTAGGAAGAATGGACGCTGGGGGCTCCTGCTATCTAGGAAATGGAGAGATCTGTTCAACTAAAGAGGAAAGGGAGAGAGAGTGAGCGATGATTAGATTCAACAAGATGCTTTAATCCATATAATAACTTTAGACAGACAAATCATATTTTCTTACAGATGGGTACACTGTAGTCATAATGGGATGGACATGTTCACCAATAATACTCAGGTAGGCTGTGACATTTAAACAATGTTTAGTACTAAGGGGCCCAAAGTGTGCCAATTAAACTGACCAACTGTAAACTGAGAACAGCAGCACTAAAAAGGGGCACAGTGTATAAATTTGCAGTTTTACAAACACTGTAGAACAAATATTTCATGATATTTAAAATATCAGAAAATGCAGATTAGATAATACAATGACTTCCTACATCATAGAGTGCAATGCAAATGTTGCTATTTGAAAACAAATTGCAATGAGGCCTTCAAAACTGTTGCGTCCACAGTGTTGGACATGCGCCATCCTGTCTGTATTAGAATTTCTGCATTTTAGACAATCACTAAAATGTATAGAGAATCATAAACTCATATTTTGATTTTTCAGATTTTCTAAATAAATAAAGAAACTGTTTTTACAGCATATGTAAGCTTGTCACTTGAAAGACATTTTTTTGTTGTTAGAGCGCACATTTTTGAAATAGCACCTTTAAAGTTTAGGTGCGAGTGAAGCGCATTCTACTTGGCCCAATACCATTCCACCCCTTGAATTTTCAATCTAAGCAAAAGGTTAATAACATAAGATGACAGTGAAAAAACTAAGGAAACAGACAAATGTGAATAATAATGTGACTTTTGCATATTTTGAACAAGCTATTATATCTTTGTGTGTGTGTGTGTGTGTGTGTGTGTGTGTATTAACATCTGATGTTTCACGTGTGAATAGACAGAAACAGGTTTTTCACTGTCAGTATAATATGCAAAGTGCCCCAATATGCAAAACCTGTCCCTAAAATTCTACCTTGTACCTTGTACTGTAGGTGAAGTGATAGCTGTACATGTAATCAAAATACAAATCTGCTGGTCAAAATCCTCAACAATTCTGGAATTACTACATTATACGCAGCCCTAGCCATGGGCAGCTGGGGTTTGACATGCACTGTGGCTTCAGTGAGAAAACCAAGGTGTAGTGACTGGTGGAAAACTCACTATGAGGTCTGTAAGGTAGTCTTTTTCATAACTGTCTGCATGCTTCTCCTCTTTACCATTGACAGACAGAGTATAATTGTAGTACTGGGAGTTCCCAACCTGCAACATAAAAAAGCACCAACACAGCTGTGATATGATCATGGTGAACTAAGATTTCGTGTTTGTGGGTGGGTGTGCGTGTGTACAGGACTTACCAGTGCATGCCATTGGTCCCAGCCTGGGGGAACATGGCCGACACCACCGGTTTCCTTCTTTCCGTACTGAGGAGAAACAGGAAGTGAGAGTAACATGTAACGACACGTGAAGCAGGACTGATCAATTCTAATGAATTTAGAAAATTCATGTAGAAAATGACACGACAGAAAGCTCTGTAGAGATATGAAATATGACAAAAAGAGACTGCTTTCACCACTACAATATGCAAACATTTCCTACAATTTCTATAATTCAATAACAATTATAATAATTTGATAATAATAACTCAATAATATATAATGTGGTGGAGAAGATTGAGATTCAAAGATTAGATCATCTTCAAATTAGTTAGCCTAACTTATGTTGAAACATCTGATTGTGACATCAGATCGACAACACGTCAGGATGTTGAGTAGGAGGGAGTATAATACAGCACGGGTTATATGACTGTTTCACTTAAAGGTACAATCTGGGACTTTTGCAATAAACAAAAAAATTTTGAAACCTCCCAATTTAGCTGGGATGTGTAATGTTTTGTTCATTTATTAAGTAGAATGAATGTTACACCTCAAGTAAGTTAGGAGAATTAAAGTTTAACTCGGGGCTTATTTCTTTGCCCAGTTCTCTCCATTATTTGTTCACCTCTAATTCCCCCGACACTGCCTTGTCAGCGACTACTCAGCAGATGCTGGATAGTCGAGGGCGCTCACATGCTTTCATCAAGCACATGAAGTCGTGCCGTCTGATTCTTATCACACTGCTCGTTCAACACAGAAGCCTTTAGTCAGTACATGCGTGGAAGAATTACACAATTGCCACCCATACCTTCGTGATCGAACACACAGGCGGCGAATTGGCAAGGTACAATTGTCCAACTTTTTCTACTCCCTTACTCCGGCCAGCAATGTACCAATTTGCAATGCCCCGTGCTGTTACTCCGGGCATAGTCGGAAATGCCGTGACCAGGATCAGACCATGGCCACTGTGGTGTAGTTGACTTACCCACGATGCCACGCGAAGCCCCTAAGTTTGGTGGTTTTGATCACGCGAGGCACAAATCGTGATATCGAGCACAAATACATGACGAAGTACATTTTTCAGGGACACTTTTTAGCACAATACTGCCACTTTTACAACCAGGGGCCAAAATCACAGACTGCATCTTGGACTATTAGGAAATATTGTTTATACCATAGAAATGGAATGTATAGAAAGGCCATTCCAATTCAAATCAATGTAAAAGAATGGTCAGAGCGGCAGACATTTTTATGTGTACCATTCCATTGCAAAGATCTAGCGTCCTACTTCCGCAATAAACTGATTTGCGTGTTGTCAACGTGACAACTAAAAACAATCGCCATTTTTTGTGTACTAATCGAATGACCACGCCAAGCAGTTCAATGGCATTTCTATCCATTCTATTTCTATGGTTTATACAGTCATGCAGCATGTCAACATTGGGTGTACAGTATACTGTGTACCACAGTGTTCTTTCATATCTATGAAAAGCAAATGTGTTTTACCTGGTTGAGGTACTTCCCAGCAAAGAAGGTCTGATACTGCTGTTTGTTGAGGTACACAGGGAAGGCATTGGCCTCTTGTCCTTTCTGCCAAAGGGGGCTAGAACAGTTACCCTCCACAGAGTTGTTCCTGACTGCATGGTTATGGGGGTACCGCCCGGTTAAAATACTACTTCTACTTGGACAACATAAGGGGGTCGCCGTAAACTGTAGAGTGAGAAGCAAGTTGGGGAGAAGATGGTAAAGACTGAACAGATTATTTTCACTACAAGACCAGGATGTTTGCCCGCCATTACCACTTTTCATAAACTAACGCTTGTAGTTGTTTGTCAAGGGGCTAATTAAAATGTATTATACATTACTGAGTTGTGGTTAACCCACCTACGTTAACATATACAAAATACAAAATGTAAATTAATAGCAGTAGCTCAAAACCGTATAACTGCAATTCTGTGATCAGAAAAATGAAACAAGTCTCTGTGAAATTTCAGTTGTTAGACCTATCAAGCTGTGCAGTGGCTTACATGTGACAGTTATCTGCAGGTTCAAGAACCATGTTGTTGATGTGAAACCTCTCTGTACTTACAGCATTTGAAAACGTGGCTCCAGAATCTCCAATCAGGGCTTGGGTTTTTTTCATAGGGGTCTGTAGCACAAAATAGAGAAGTGGTTTATTTTATCTTGAAAACATACATACCGGTACGTTCACTTTCCTTTCATCACAAATGACAAATGGAAAAAGATCACTAATATTAGATGTGTTGTTTTGGTGATATTCTGTGTTCATGTGTATGTCCGTTAGATTATTGGCAATTAGCCACGTAAATTACATGTATGCCGGGCCCTAGAATGGCAGTGCGTGGGTCAAGCTATTAGCCTCCCGTAATAAACACTGTCAGCCAACTTCCACGGCATCGCCACACACTTAAGCCAATACTGTCAATTACAGCTTTAAAATGTATGATTAACGCACAAAATGTAGTTGTAAACAAAACCTGCCAAATTACAAAAACTCACCATCCCCCCGAGATACACGTCCTGATCATCCGCTAAGATCAGGACGATATTGCTCAGTTTTACGCATCCTGAACACCTGAGCATGCAGGTCAACAGTGCGAAAAAGAATGCTGCACTTGCACCTCCATTCTGTTTTGGTTGTGGCTTCATTTCTCCAGGTCTTGTCCCAAAAGTTGACAGGAGCTCGGCTACCGCTCCACTGCGTTGCTTTCGTTTCGTTTCCTGCTAAGAAAAGTGAGTAGACAACATAGGAAAACACCTATTGACAGGGAAAGAGGCCGGACAGTCCAACCGCTACTCCTGATGGGACGTATGAATACTTTGAGGAAGTAACCTACTGATCATATGACCTGTTTTTTTCTCTCGATTGAGAAAGGGGGCGTATAGATCAATAGCAAATAAGCTTGACAGATTGATTGATACCACAAAATAAACATTTTTTCCCGTATTCACGTAAGTAGCTAAAAAATAAACATTGCATCAGGTATTAGTATACACTTACTACCTCGTTTTGCTGTACTTCTTACTACAAATGTGCTATACAGTTCAGTTGCCTTTGGCATGTGTATCACGACACAACTAATTGAACATTGACTTAATACGACTTTAATACCATACACATACTGTACGATAGGCGCGTGGTAAGCAGGGTGCTCTTTGCTCTGTGTCAGAGACAGTCCAACGTCCCACATTAAGTCCCGCCCCAATTATTTTTGGATTCAGGCAGGGCAACTTAACTATGGCCCCGCCCCACAGAGGGGACTTTGCCAAAAGGAGAAATCCCATTGGCCCATTTCTTTTGGTCGTGACAGCTGTGACACAGATCTAAAAGATGCTGACTGGAACTTCTGCAATCATTTTGGCCTGGATGTGTCTGAATTAATTTCCAAGTTTACATTGTGTAGATTGATCAGAAGTGGGATACTACAGAAGGCATATTTTCTTTGGTTGAAGCCAATCTGTAGTTGATTTACTTCTGGTTGTTTTCCTTTTGCATCACCTAGCTAGTGTTGAACTTAGTGGACAGATGTCTTTACATTTTCTTGCAAATGTGTTGATAAACTTGGGAATACACTTTCTATCAATGATAGCAAGCTGTCTAGGAACTGAGGCAACAAAGCAGCCCCAAAGCAGCCCCCTTCCTCTCTGTCTCCCCCTCCATGCGTGTCTCCCTAGCCTTTGCTTCCTACTGTTCTGACATTCAAATATAACAAAAAACAAATTGACCATTCTGCGCTTTGCTCTTGCAGTCGTCATTGCAGGATGGTACTTTTAGGGAGAGTAGCAAAAGTACTGAACATTCTAAACATTTATTTTTTATTTTTACCACTTATTTTTATCATGGATAATTCCCCTTGACTTGCCTTGTCAGCAAACCCTCCACAATTCACATGGCAACCACATTTCGCAGTGCTGTCCAATTCTAATCTCACTGCCCATTCAACACGGAAGTCTTTAGTCAGTACACATATAGATCAATTACACATTTAGTCAGTACACATATAGATCAATTGCACATTCACCATCTGCACACAAGAACTTCCTGGAGAGAGAGGTACGATATATTTTTTATTTTTTATTCAAACTTTATTTAAAAATGCTGATTGAGAACTGATTTTCATTTGCAATGGCGACCTGGCCAAAATAAAGCATAATAGTGCAAGACAACATAAACTTACACATGAAATACACAAAGTACAAAATACATGCTAGTCTGACTTAACTACTCCCTTATCGCATGCAGTGATGTATCAATTTTCACCTCCCATGATTGAGTGAGAGAAGCTGTGACCAGGATCAAACCTGTGGAGAGTCAAACTTTCTCCATTTATAGACAATTTGTCTTACTGTGGACTGATGAACATCAAGGCTTTTAGAGATTCTTTGCTATCCTTTTCCAGCTTTAAGTCAAAAACTCTTAATCTTAAATCTTCTGAGATCTCTTTTGTTTGAGACATGGGTTTTACAACAGGCAGTGTGTCTTGTGAATAGCAAACTCATAATGTATTTTTATCATTATAAATTGTTTAACAATTTTTTTCTCCCCTCCCAATTTCCCTCTAGTCATGCCTTGTCGGCAGCTCCCCAACTCCTTGGACAGATCTGTGGGATGTCGAGGGGCACCCACATGGTTCATCCAGCCTCATGGCGCACAGCCGCCGCTTCTTTTCACACTTTGAATCCAACACGGAAGCCTTTAGTCAGATCATGCACGTGATGATTACGTTTACCAAATATTCTTCCGCGACTGATCCACAGGCACCTGATCTGTACACAAGGAGTCGCTGGAGAGCAATGTGGCAGGATGGATATTCTGACATATGTAACCCAAATCCCGGGCAGCACTATGTCAATTTGTGCTGCCTCATGCAGGAGGCCCGGGGAAAGTCAAGGAACACTCAAACCTGTCACTGTCATGACGTAGACCAATGGTTTTCAAACCTTTCCTCGGGGCACACCAGTCATTCCACAGTTTAGCTGTAGTCACTGAGCTAGCACACCTGATTCAACTAATCTTCTAATGATCAGGCCCTTGATTTGTGATTTTGGTGAGCTAGTTCAGGGGCTTCAGTTAAACTGTGGATTGTCTGGTGTTCCCTGCAAAGAGGGTTGAAAACCACTGACGTAGAATGTTGTGCAATGCAGCAATTTAGCCCACTACGGCACCCGGACCCCTCGAACCTCAAAATGTCTTTGTGATTTTTCTATGGCAGGGCAGCACTAACGAACATTTTTTATATATTGTTTTTCGGGATTTTTCCAAATTTTTCTCCCCTCCCAAGTCTGTCTAATCCTGCCTTGTTGGCAGCTCTGCATATCCCTGCACAAATCTGTGGGATGGAGAAAGGCGCACATATGGTTAACACGTTAAATTAAATTTTATTGATTGGACTCCATTATAGCTGATTCCTGACTCCAATTATGTTTTGGATACGTCATTACGGTGCCAAAGGTAGCCCTCTATCGTTTTCCACATATGGTACATACATGGTTCCTGGGAAAGCT
>JACXGM010023121.1:0-16358 GCA_016801145.1 Umbra pygmaea | reverse complement strand
GATAGATACATACGGGCCCATTGTTTGCTCTTTTAGAGGCGCGCTAATAGAGGGCGGAGTATGCGCTGATTGCGTAATGGGTATCGGGTTTGATAAATACTACGCTAAATGTGGAAGCATAGCGTGCGCAATTACCGAACTCGCATAAACAGACGCAGCGCAAACTGCGCTTGTGTTAGTAAATCAGGCCCTTAGTTTCATACAGTTTAATAAGAGAAACACTATTATGTTGAATGTTTTATTGGATTGTAGACTGGTATAAGAAAATGCACTATGTTTTTTTTAAACCATATTTAAAAAAGTCAGCAACACAATCAAGAATTTACCAGTCAACTGTGTAGTCTTTGAAATTGTATATTATTTTTATTGATATAACAACGTGCTTTATGATAACTCATGCATTGTTTTTGTTTCTGCCAGCCTTTTTTTTACAATAAAACTATGTATCATCTCCTCTGAAATAGTTCATGATATTTGTAGTGATACAGTGCCTTGCGAAAGTATTCGGCCCCCTTGAACCTTTCGACCTTTTGCCACATTTCAGGCTTCAAACATAAAGATATAAAACTGTAATTTTTTGTGAAAAAGCAACAACAAGTGGGACACAATCATGAAGTGGAACGAAATCTTTTGGATATTTCAAACTTTGTTAACAAATACAAACTTACAAATTGAGCGAGCAAAATTATTCAGCCCCTTTACTTTCAGTGCAGCAAACTCTCTCCAGAAGTTCAGTGAGGATCTCTGAATGATCCAATGTTGACCTAAATGACTAATGATGAAAAATAGAATCCACCTGTTTGTAATCAAGTCTCCGTATAAATGCACCTGCTCTGTGATAGTCTCAGAGGTCTGTTGAAAGCACAGAGAGCATCATGAAGAACAAGGAACACACCAGGCAGGTCCTAGATACTGTTGTGAAGAGGTTTAAAGACGGATTTGGATACAGAAAGATTTCCCAAGCCTTAAACATCCCAAGGAGCACTATGCAAGCGATAATATTGAAATGGAAGGAGTGTCAGACCACTGCAAATCTACCAAGACCCGGCCGTCCCTCTAAACTTTCAGCTCATACAAGGAGAATACTGATCAGAGATGCAGCCAAGAGGCCCATGATCACTCTGGATGAACTGCAGAGATCTACAGCTGAGGTGGGTGAGTCTGTCCATAGGACAACAATAAGTCGTATACTGCACAAATCTGGCTGTTATGGAAGAGTGGCAAGAAGAAAGCCATTTCTGAAAGATATCCATAAAAAGTGTCATTTAAAGTTTGCCACAAGCCACCTGGGAGACACACCAAACGTGTGGAAGAAGGTGCTCTGGTCAGATGAAACCAAAATCGAACTCTTTGGCAACAATACAAAACGTTATGTTTGGCGTAAAAGCAACACAGCTCATCACCCTGAACACACCATCCCCACTGTCAAACATGGTGGTGGCAGCATCATGGTTTGGGCCTGCTTTTCTTCAGCAGGCACAGGGAAGATGGCTAAAATTGATAGGAAGATGGATGGAGCCAAATACAGGACCATTCTGGAAGAAAACCTGATGGAGTCTGCAAAAGACCTGAGACTGGGAAGGAGATTTGTCTTCCAACAAGACAATGATCCAAATTATAAAGCAAAATCTACAATGGAATGGTTCACAAATAAACATATCCAGGTGTTAGAATGGCCAAGTCAAAGTCCAGACCTGAATCCAATCGAGAATCTGTGGAAAGAACTGAAAACTGCTGTTCACAAACATTCTCCATCCAACCTCACTGAGCTCGAGCTGTTTTGCAAGGAGGAATGGGCAACAATTTGAGTCTCTCGATGTGCAAAACTGATAGAGACATACCCCAAGCGACTTACAGCTGTAATCGCAGCAAAAGGTGGCACTACAAAGTATTAACTTAAGGGGGCTGTTTGAAGCCTGAAATGTGGCAAAAGGTCGAAAAGTTCAAGGGGGCCGAATACTTTCGCAAGGCACTGTAGATAGTAAACCATGTGGATTGCGGTAAATTTAGATTGAGTTTTTGATCATTTTCACATAAGAAATTATACCAATGAAAACAATGCTCCATTTCATTGCTGGGAGTGGGACCCTTTGGATGACAAATCAGAGAAAGATAGCTGACTGTAAGTATTTATTTGTTTATCAGACGTGGATGTATAAGTCCCAATAATAAACGGGTTTGTTTACATTGCACTCACGTCACATGATAACATGGCTTTTTTTACTTGTCATAGCTATTGTAAATTGGATGTGTTAGCTAGATTTGTGAGATTCTTAGCTTTCTTTACATGTCAGACATGCAGAGTAAAATTTGCACTTGTGAGCAGTGATTCTAACCCACTTTTTTCGTTTTTGGGCCAAAACTTAAACATATAGTTTGCAGCTAGGGTCAGTCTAGCAACTCTTCGTTGGGTTGCAAGCTAAAAAATCCAAATTCTGGTCAGGCCAATCACGTTGTGTATAGAGTAGGTGGGCGGGGTTAACGTAATTACCGGAAAACAGAGAAGATGGCTGCTACTGCTGGCGAACAGTGGTCTTTCTAATTGGCTTTGGCCGCGACTCTGGAAGACTTTGAGTTAAGCTTTTCTTTGAGAAAAGGACAAAGAACGACACTGAAATCATTCTTACAAAAGGAAGATGTCTTCGTAGTTTTGCAGACCGGGATACTTTGTTTCTCTGGTTGGTTGTAGCGCTGTCCTATTGCGTGCAGTGGGAATTTGAAAGCTAACTGTTTATCCTGCCCCTCGGATTGAGCCCTGCCAATGGTGAGTTCCCAGACCCAACATCTTGATGTGGGTTTGGCTTTTCAGGCTACCAAAACGTCCCATCGGGCAGGACATTGATCCCTAAGAGGTCAATATGGATAGCCGGTGTTTGGTTAATATAGCACAATGACGCACCCAGTATTTAGGTTAACTCTTTTAATTCAGATATAACGGATCCTTGGACAAGATCTCTCCGAGTGCAGCGCTCGTTCACAACGGGTTGAGCAACCGTACAGAATTAGGGATTCTTGGTATACCTCAAAATGACCCGTTCTGACTTTCAGTAACTGATCTTTTATATCTTTTTTTTAATATCAGAGGACCCTGGTCGGCAGATCTCTGTATTCTGAATGGAGCAACTTAACAAGTTGCACAATCAATCATAATTTCTAAAATCCCTTTTAAAATGTTGTTATGGATCTACTCAACCAAAAGGATGTCAACTTCTGAGAAACTATTAAAATCTGCTTAATTGCATTCAAAAACTTGAAAGATGAAAACTTCAGCGTTGAAAGATGTTATTTGGTTTAAAGGCTATGGTGGGTGAAAATGCCAATCCCCCGTTCTGATTCAATGATTGGCTGAGAGGATGTTAAACCACTCCTTCTAAGGGTCTGAGACCCTCTGCTATTCCAGTCTGACTCTAGACAGCAACATAGAAAGACCTGTGCTGGTTAAACCAGGGGTAGCAACATACTCTAGTGAATACATTCATTTCCTGTTAAAACTCTTAATAAAAGAGTTACATACATTTTGGTATAATTACGCATTTCAGTAATGTACTAAAACTAGTTCTAAACATTTCCTATATGAAAATATCATTTAAAATTATGGGATAAATATATTTCACACACATTTCTATTTTCTACTAAATCATAAAAACAATCATAGCCTTAAAAATGGCTTACTCTCTATTAATACCCTATTTCTACTGTAGCATTCATTTAAATAATTTAAAAAACATTTTAACTTTCCTAAACTGTTTTTTATGAGTATAACATTTCATTGCATAACTTCGATAACTTATTCGGTATTTATACAAAATTCCCATAATACATTTTCATAGGTTATATTGTAAATATTTGCGTATCACATTTTATTGCATTAAACATTCAATAAGGCAAATGGGATTTGAAACTTTTAGATGTCTTCTCAGAACTCTATACTGGAAACAGGTGGTGTTTTTTATGTTGCACCAAAACAGCTCAGTTGACCTGGTCTGTCAAAGTCCATTTTGTTATTTAGGCACAACCTCCATTTTGTCTCTCATGTGAGGACCCCCGCTGACTTAATATGTCAATCAGTTGCTGGTGTTCTTCCTCTTCTGCTGTTCCTGTAACAAAATGTAGTGAACTGACCAACCTGTCCCAGAGGCAAGGCTGGATTAGTACCCCCAGGGGCCCCTGGGCACTGAAGCTCGTGGGCCCCCCTCCCCTACCTGACAACCACATCCTCCAAAGGAGGCAATAAAAAATATAGTGACAACCAGAAAAGTGCAGACAGCTGACCTTCGCACCACCAGACTCACTCCATACACACAAACACATAAACGCACACACACAATACATGACATCCCAAATCACTATTGGTCAAAAGCCGAATGACTAGATCAACAAACAATGATACAAAGCATAAAATCATCCCAAGGCAGTGTATTGCTAAAGAGACCATATGGCAATATAGTGTTCAGTAAAACTCACCAAAGCAAAAAGCACAACAGTAATTATGAAACATGATTGACTGAAGATACAAAAATGCCATCACACAACACATCTGAGTGTAGGGTGCAAAAAGAACAGTCACTAAGTGAGTCCGGCGACTTCACAGAATGCAAACAGATACTGCACTTGACAACTAAGCAGCATCACAACTTTTTTATTCTGATTGGATAATTGTCGGGGTTGAGGCCAAGCCTTGTGTATACATCACAAAACAATTCCCATCACCAGGGGCAGAGTGAGACACATTTTCAGCCCGGGAGATTTATGGTGCACCAGCCCATTTTTTATTGGGGGTAAATTGTAACTGCAAATAGTGTACCAACTTTCAATGTGTAATTTCCTACTGTACATGTTTCATTCTTTTATTTAGAGAGACAGAGGACCACTTATAGAACTGTATACAAAATGACACAACACTTACAAGCCAACCCTAAGTCAGCAATAAATTCCTGAGCATTGCATTGGCGTTTTGCTTAACAAATAGTTTTATATAGGTAAAGGATAGCTAGTGCCTTACATTAAATATGATGTTATAATGATGATCAATTAGACTAATAATAGATTGAAATGTTAATAGAGGCCCTTTATCAAAGTACAGATTTCTGAGGAGATTTTACTTTTACTTCAGTAGGATATTATGTCATGTGTCATGTATTACAGTAGGTCAATAGCTTCTGCCTAGCTCAGCCCTGTCAGAAAGGTCACTTATGGATAATAAACAAATATGCATTACTGAAAAACATGTTTTTTAATATAATATACACTAACCTCTCTCCTCTCTTGGTCTTCCAGTATTGCAGCCTGTCTCAGCATAATTTTGTTTTGTATCCCTGTTATTCTCATTATTCTCTGTAAAGCAAGGTTTATAATTGTATGAGTGAGGGCTTACCATGTGTTTGTCTTGCACTGCACTTCATGCATTCTCTTATTAATAAATAAATTGAGCTACTATGAGAGTTAGGCTTTACTGTATATTTCAGGTACACATTTAGCTAGTTAATACACTTACTTTGCAGTACACAACCAGAGCTCTTGCATGCTGGCTAGCCATCTACTGACAATGTTAAGCTAGATACTGTAGCTAGACACCTGACTTAAATATCAGTAACTATTTTCCTTACCATTTTGAAAACTAAGTTCCAAGAGTCTGCTTTGTTTTGGAAGAGTCTTTCAATTTCTAAAGCAGACACAGGAGATAGCTAATATAGTAGCAAATATGGACGTTATAAGAACAGACTTCTGAATGTGCTTTTGGAGGTTAATTAGTCACGCGCTGGGAGAACACATTTAGTGATTCTACATTGGCAAAACGGTTGCTGCAATTATAATTCATATAAACATTATTACCACATTTCGCTTTTCTTTTTGGCTTTCCATCATTAGACTTACTTACACGCTGGACGTTACCGATAGACTTCAAAACCTGACGAGGAATAAAAGAGGAGTTTGATGGCTTTACGTCAGGGCTATGCCATTTGGGGAGGGGCCGCTCACTGATCCCCCTATATTTCTGAAAATCCTATACATGGTTGTGACCTGCACAATTCGTTAGTGCCTTTTGAGTTTGTATTGAAATAGGAGGCTGCTGCGGCTTGCTGTACCTGATCAGAGGCTGCACAGTTTGACCAGTGGGCAGCGGCCGCACACTAAGTGATGGTGTTGAGAACTTGCAATGTACAACTATTATTATCAGACCAGCCCTTGCGGCCTTGAAACACCTGCGGCCCACCGGGAAAAGTCCCGACTCTCCCGATTGCCACTCCGCTACTGCCCATCACCTAGGAAAAAAATTAAAATTCCAATCACGGAGGGCCCCTCTCTGCACAAGGGCCCCTGGGCACGTGCCCAGATTGCCCGTATGGTAGATCCGGGCATGCCCAGAGGAGATGGTTTTCTGGGGTTCTATTGGAATGTCATTGTCCAGTGCCCTCTGCTGGATTTAATTGATCTGTGGCTATATAGGTATACATCACCAATAGGTATACTCCTTTGTCTAGGCTCACAAGTTGGACCTGGGCGGACCGACCCCTGTAAATTTGGTTAGGGCTCCTCATTCATGTGCCAGTTTAGTATTGTGTATTTGTGTTGGGAGGTAGGACAGGTTACGGTTGGGGATATTTTGATCATTTGCATTGATCCCGTCCATCTTTCCCCTCCTCCCAACTTTCTTATTTGTGCCAGGTGGCTAAATAAAAGCCTTGTTTTACATGGTTATTGATTCCTTACTTTATAGATTATAACAGCTATTATTCTGACATTTTAGATTCCTAAAATAAAGTGTTAACTGACCTATACTCTTAAAATAAAGGTTCTTCAAAGTTTCTTTGTTTGGGTATATGGCTCCTAGAAGAACCTTTAACATCTAAAGAAGCTTTCCATTGCACAAAATGTTCTTTGTAGCGCCAAAAGGTACTTTAGATTATAAAATGTTTTTTCACCATCAATCTCATGTGACCTTACATTTTTGGAGTAAATTTGCGTTTCCCATACCATGATTTAATTGTGGTGGCGTGCCACAATCTCTGCACTGACCACTATAAATAGATTTCTGCTTCCTATGTTAATTAGACTGCAAAATATATTTACAATTATAATAGTAACATAAAAGGCAAGATGTTTAGTTTTGGGCAGTTATGCATTATTTTCACATTTCTTAATGGCACTAAGAAAAAATAGGTTCTTCAAGAAACCTTTTTAGTGAAAGGTTCTTTGGGAAACCAAAAAAGGTTCTTCCATGGCATCGCTGTGAAACCCCCTTTTTGGTTCTTCCTGGCACCTTTATTTTTAAGAGTGTATGACAGGGATTTTTTACTAGGATTAAATGTCAGGAATTGTGAACAACTGAGTTTGAATGTCTTTGTCTAAGGTGTAGGAAAATTTCTGACTTCAACTGTAAGTACTGTATTATGCAACGTGTCGTTTAACAATCCATTTCCACCAATCTTCTGTTAAACTGACCAAGCTCACCTTAGAATGAGCTCCAGTAACCAGCCCAGACCACAAGACCATGGAGCACCCAGGATCCAGGCACACATCACACCTAATGTACACTTTTACATTCACACACACCACCAGGACCCAGAGCCTAGAACAACTTAACATCCCATGTACCTTTGTTGCCGATTTTGTTTTTCCAAAACACATGCACACACATGCACGTGCACACAACCACATACGTGTAAAATCATAGACACATGTATTCCACTTATCCAGCTCTCTGTGGTTTAAATCATGCCAAGATTCTGTTTCATACACCCCTAGGAGAAAACCCCAACCCCTAGGAGATAGCCCCAACCCCTAGGAGATAGCCCCATCCCTAACTTGAAATGTCATTGTATTTTATGTATATTTTATTAGACACCACTCTAACCCATCCAAACACCTCCATTCTCCAATATCACTCATCAAGTTGGCAAATCAAAATAAATATTACACATTATCCAGATTAAGTTATCATTCACCAATCAGTCAGTTAGTCCTGATTCTCTGCACTTCACAAAATATCCAGTAAAGGGAGACAAAGACCATGAAAGGCTGATATCCAAATAATACCTTCCCCACAAAATGCTGTCATACAATTTTACTCTTCATCGGGAAAATGCATTTAGATCTCCATTTAAACTATAGTGTTTCATGACTGGGCAACATTAGACAAAATCAGGCAGAATAGCCTTATCTGAAATCTTAGTGTTTTTATAAAAAAGATCTATTCACTTGACTTTTCAAGTGAAAGATCTATTCACTTGAAAAGCAATAAGCTCCTACAGCAAGCATTAGTGACTTTTTTCCAGCCAACACATCTAATCCTGACTGAATCATTTGAGACACATTTTTTAATATTTGCACCAACTGTCAACTTCCATGCAAGTTATGGATAATAGTTACTGCTTTAACCTTCATTCAATAATACAGTTCCTTTAAGGTCCTACAGCTAAGAAGTCTCACCACTTCCCACATAATTAGAAAATGTTCCCAATTCAATCAAGACCTATAAATCAGCTTAGAGCACAAATAAGAATTACTGATCCCTGCCCTGATTGATACTGGGGAAAGAGCTTCTCTCTACTGGAAGTCTTAGTAATACATGAGAATACATACTGGAGACTAGAGAAGAGAAAGCATACTCCTGCCATGGATGTAAGCAACACTAGAGGGAAGCCTTTCTCCTGGTACGGCAATGATAACTGTTCCTCTTGACTGGAGACATTTAAGCGACATAATCGATTACACAGAGTAAGTAAGTCTTTCTCCTGCCATGACCTTGTGAACCAAAACTATACAAAATAAGAAAGCAGTGGTGCTGTTCTACTGTGGTAATAGTTTATTTCACTTGGGATACTTTAACAAGAGAATACACACAGGAAAGAAGCTTTACTCATGTACTGACTGTAAAATTTGTTTCTGTTAACCAGAAAATATATACAGGAGAGAAACCTTGTCAGTACAGGACTCATTTCAGAATGCACTATAGAGGTTGTATTACAGTTAAGACAGGACATGCTAAGTGACTTAACCAACACTTTAACATGTTCAAAAATGAACAATCATACACGTCACATGACTCAAATGTTTGCTTATGGTTCTGTACCTTAGGGGATACTAACCACCATAGTAGGATGGTGTATATACATATATTCACAACATGTATATCATTTTATGACTAACAATAATTATGGTAAATGAGCTAGGTACACTGCCTAAATCCCCCAGGACGATTCAAAACCAAACAGGAGGAGACGGGGGGTGGGGAGGATGCACAGATGCAATAACCACATGCTCCATACTGGGTTAGTGCACACTTAATAGGCCAATTCATAACTACTGAAGATTGATGACAGGTGTGTGCTACCATCAGCTGATGCTGACTGAACCTACTTCAATCAGGTTTCCATGCTGAACTTGCTGCACTTTTTATCTGCATATTTGTGAGACCAGTGTTCGATTTCTGCTTGCATAGCCCACACAGTAGTGCACTTTGTCAGCAGCACCCAGGATTAGTAAGCACTTTAGCAACTTCTTGTAGCAGCTTGGATGCCTGTTAGCCCAATCAAAAGTAGAAGAATGGATAGTTTTTTTCTTCGGGGGGTATGCACTTTCTGTTTAGCAAGCACAATGTGATAAGTACACATATCTCCACATGGACTATGGTGAATCCACTGGAAGTTGTGGAGATAAGGCAAGGCCTAAAATGCCAATTAGATATAAATACATTGGTGTGAAAAAAATGGGTAGATGTAAACAATTTCATTAATAATGAACATGTGTGTTACTGTGTCTTAGTTCAGTCCCGTCATCCTAACAGCTTTGTCTGGTGGTGCACATAAAAATGTGTTTGATTCTGACCAACCGTGTAGTATAGAATAACCCCCCAAAATAATCCAATGTCTTTTTTCATTGGTCTTCAGAGAAATGTGAAACTATTTCTGATGTATGAAACTGTAACACCTGCCTCTCTTGTGGCTCCCCCTTCTGGTTCATCGTGGTTCCAGCAGTCGACTTCACCGGTTTTTTGATTCTGAAAATGTACAGGCTTTCAGCTGTTTGCAATGAATAATCAAACAAAAACAATTTAAATAGCTCAACACAACTAATGATTTGAGTGGTTTCCCCAAATTCAACCGCAAATGTAACTGATAATGTCAGGATTAAGAGCTCACAACAGAGGGTAAATCCAAACGCAGACAATGGAGTGGTGAGTAATTACAATAATTATGTTTATTGTAGAATATAATAATGATAAATGAGAAAGCAGGCAGGCAGGTTTCCAGACAGGTAGCAAAGGTCAGTCTGATGAGTGGAGCAAACAGGCAGGTTTCCAGGGGCTTCGGATTATTGTCACAGACGGGTACTGAAAGTGAGGGAACTTAGAATCAGGGTTAGCAAAATAATACGTTAAGGGCACAGCTCTCAGATTCTCTATCAAAACGACAAAAATTAAAAACAGCACTATACTCAGACAGGTGGGAATAGGGTAGCTTGGGACAACACGTAATGCATAGTACAATAATCTGGCAAGGACTTTAAGAAGGGAGAGCAGCAATCAGCCCAGGTGTGGCAGAGGAACAGGTGCAAGTGATAATTACTGATGGGGACTGTTGCTCGGGAACGGGTGTCTTCATGGTGTGTAGGGATGATGGGATCTGGTGGGAGAATGGGGACAAACAAAACACAGAACAGACCACACACACACACACACGCACGCACACACACACGCACACACACACAGGGAACAAGAAGGGAGGAAGGCACACAAAAGGAGAAGAGAACACAGCTCAGGGGGGCAGAACCATGACAGATAATGTTAAAATTATAAAATTATAAAATTATACAACCCCTTCATGGTAAGCATCTTTAGTAGAGCATGCTTTTACTGTTATGACGTGCTGAAAACAAGATGCATAGCCAGACACCAGCCTCTGGCAGCATTCCTGAAGAATCTTAGCCCATACCACATGAGCAATGGCCTCCAGTTCAGTAATATTCTTGTGTTTGTGCACTGCAATTTTCTATAAGGATCAAGTCAGCTGACTGTGATGGCCACTGTAGACACTTCCAGGACTTTTTCTGCAACCAAGCCTTGGTGGAATTTGATGTATTCTTGGGATCATTGTCCCGTTGGAAGGTCCAATGAAGCCTAAGCCTCACCTTCCTCTCAGATAGCATGACATTTTCTCTGTGAATTTCCTGACACATCCAATCCAATTAATCCATCTTGCCTTCCACACGCTGCAAGTTTCTTGTGCCAGAGGATGCAAAGCAGCCGCTGGGCATCACTCATCCACCACCATTCTTGTCTGTGGGCAGAGTGTTCTTTTCAGCTAATGCCTTATGCATTATTCTTCTTCCAGATATACTGCTGATCCATCATGCCAAAAAGTTCTAGTTTTCTTTCGTTGCCTCACAGAACAGAATCAAACAACCTCTGTGAACTCTATACAATTTTGAACATATTGGAGCATATCCTTGTGCTTTTGGGTCAGTAGTGGTGTATGTCTTGGAGTCCTGGCATGGGCACCCTCAGGGTTTAGTAGTTGCCTCACCGAAACCTTAGTGCCGGTTACCAACAAGTCTGGCTGCAGGTCATTTGTATTCACTTGAGGTTTTTTCACAACTTGCCATCTCAGAAATCTGGTTGCAGCTGTTGATATCCTTTTTCTGCCCTGTCCAGGTGGTATAACCTCCGTTCCTTTAATTTTGAACTTGCAGACTATGCTTCCAATGGTGTCGAAGGGGAACATTCAGTTCCTTTGCTATCTTTCTGTACCCTGTTACTTCATTGTGAAGGCCGATAATCTCTTCTCTTAATGTTTTGGACCATTCTTTTGACTTGGCCATTTTTCTCACATGCAGTCAAACCTGACACTCAACAAACTCCTAGCCAGTTCAGGTATTTCATGTGTTCCAGCTCAAGCACACCTGGTGCAACTAATGAAGCTCTTGATTAGTTGTATCAGGTGTGCTTGAAACAACACCTGTTTTACATATTTGTGCTGTTCTGTGAGATTCTGTTCAGTAATAATGAGTTGCATTTCCAGATGTATTTGAGAACACCACTTGATGTAGTCCTATTGTTGAGCTAGTCCTCTGTATACTTCATATTTAGCCATTTTTCTTTCACTGGCATTTTATTTATAGGCATTGCCTGTCAGTATTTGACTATTACTCTGCAGTATTGCTTTGGATATCTCTTGAAATTACTTAATGGGGTTCGTCATTAAACTGGAACTTGGATACGTCCTGCGTCTGACTCCTCAATTCCACTCACATTGTGACAGAACAACTTTCCATTACACAGCTGTCTGGCATCGTGAACAGAGTGAAGAAACAATGAGAGATGCTGGCCAATCTTGGCTTCACCATGGACCGGATCCACCAAGAAGTGGAAGCGTGACTGCTACTCCGACACCAGTGCCCAGATACGGTGTTGCGAGAGAACAAGGATTCCCAAGGACCTGCCCAAGGATTACATTGTGTATTGTCATCTGTATCTCTCAGGACTGGGAGGAGGCAGCTCAGGTATCCATGCAACACCACAGATATTACCACCTACCTCCATTTCCCTCAGGTTGAGACCCATTTCTACTCCCCTTAAGGCTCTCATTGATTCTGGTGCTGCCGTTAATTTTATGGATAGTGCTCTAGTCACGCAATTACAAATTGCCCTCATTCCACCCCAGGATCCCCTACCTGTTTATACACTTGATAAACAGCCCCTGGACACATTGGCTAAATTCCTATTCCCCCCCAAATATCGAGACCTTGCGTATGCAAAACACAGGCATCCAAATTGCTCCCACATCGTCCCTGGGATTGTGCCATTGACATCTGACCGGGTGCTGCACTGCCCAGGGGTCATGTGTATCCCTTTCTGTATGCGTGACTGAATCTATGGAAACGTGTCTCAGAATATCTGCATCAGGGCTACATACACCCCTCCACTTCATCTGCTTCCTTGGCTTTAATTTTTATGAAAAAGCAAGACGGAGATCTGCCAGATCACAGTTAATTTCAATTATCCTCTTCCCCTCATTTCCTCAGTCACGGGAACACATGCATGTTTTTTTTTCACTGAATTAGACCTCAGTAGTGCATACAACCTTGTGCGTATCTGGAAGGCGGATGAATGTAAGATTGTGTTTAGCTATTACAAATACCTGGTCATGGCGTATGGTCTTATTAATGCTCCTTATCTCTTTTGGGATATTTTGGGTCCTGGTGTGTGGGTCTACATCGATGACATCCTGGTGTATCCCGCTACACCCATATTAGCATGTGTCGTTGGTCTACACCCATGTCAGCATGTGTTGTTGGTCTGCAAGGTGCTTGGGAGGCTGTTGTAGCATGACTTTATACAAAAAGACTGAGAAGTGTTTGTTTTTTCAGCCTTCCGTCCCCTTCCCCTTGGGTTACCTCATCTCCATCTGGGCTGGAGATGGATGAGTTGCGCCTTGACGCTGTGCATAGTTGGCTGACCCCCACCACGGTAATGGCTGTGCAGCAATTCCTTGGTTTTGCTAATTATTTTGTAGGTTTATTCTGGGTTATGTCAGCTCTGATCACTTCTCTGAAGATGGGTTGGCCATCCATGATTCGCTGGTCTGCTGAGGCAGACAGGGCCTTCCTCCCATGGAAGAGATTGTTTTCTTTGGCTCCGGTGCTGGAACATCCTGATCTGTCTTTACCGTTCGTCGTGGAGGTAAAAGTTTCTGAGGCGGTGGTTGGAGAAATCCTTTCAGGTAGCAAAGCTAAGCACCACCCCCTCTTCTTCTCCAGAACTACAACGTGGGTGATTGTGAGTTGCTGGCCAATGGTAAAGCCCTTACGGCATGGTGGCAATGGCTCAAGGGGGCTACACACCCTTTTCTTGTTTGCACTACCCATCGCAACCTGGTCCCGGCACAGTCCCCACATCCAGCCTGCCCAGGCCCCTGTCCAGCTGGCTACAACACAGATGGCCAATGGCCCCACCTGCACCGGACCTGCCCCAGGAGGCCCTGTCTGTACAGTATCTGCTTCCAGTGGTTCAGCTCCTCCCAGCCCAGTCACCCCTGACCCTGCCTGTGCTGTGTCCCCTGGTTCCTCCCACACCACTACCCACATGGTGCCTCCCTCTTTGCCTCCGAAGGCCAAATCACCCCTCTGGAGGGCTACAGGGGTGCCAATTGGGAAAAAAGCCACTAGTTGCCCTGAAACTAACTCTGCCATGTGATGGAGCAAAGGCAAAATGACAGGCCGCCAGATCTTGCTAACACAATACAAGTTTGGTTAACTGGGTTTGTACAGGTGAAGTGTGTTGTAGTGCACTGGCACTTTGTGTTTTGTCTGGTGACTAATGTTATCTCAGTGTTTACAAAATAATACTGCAGCGAGGGGCAAATCTGTAATAATAGCAATACTTCAACACTGAACAAGCACGGAATAACATCAACATGACAATAGACGACGGAATGAACTAAAATACACAAACTAAATACAATACTTAATGTATTAACATCTGTGTACTGTGTACTAAGGCGTCAGGTGGCCAGGGAAGAAGGACCCCTTGTGATGGGCAAGGGGTTGTGGCAGCCAGTACCAGTGGTAGGGACACGGCAGGCTGGAATGACGGGGCCGCTGGCAACGACTGTGGTGATGGTTGATCCCTAGGGCTGTCTGCTTCAGCCAACCCTATGCTAACGGTCTCAGCTACCATCGTATCTTCCCCGGGGGTTTCGGCTGCCATCCTCACCTTCTCTGGGTTCTCGGCTGCTGTCGTATCTTCCCCCGAGGTCTCAGCTGCCACTGGAGGACCTACTGCATGTTGACTCTCCATCGAGAGAGGGAGGAGACTCATTTCCAGTCGCCGAAGGCTCCTGGTCAGCAGCGACTGGAACCTCCCCTCTAACCTCTGACGGAATCCCGGCAGCAGGCGCAGAGCTTGTGGAGGCGTGCTGGTGGTCTCAGGGGCCAGCACCCCTGGCTGCGGCATTGGAGGAGGAGCCCCGTCCTGGCAGACAAAGGGAGAACCATGACAACAGCTGAAATAATTTACCCTAATGAGAACATACTACTTTACCTTTGATCTTCACCTGTGAACCATTAAAGTTGCTGTAATATTTTCCTTTTGAAGCATTGGTCAGGGTGTAAATCTGATAGAAACAGAGTTTAGTGGCTGGAAGTTGAGTAAGTGTGCACCAGTCAACCATATTGACAGCTTTCCAAAACATTGGCCTGTATGGGAGGGTGGAAAGAAGCCATTAAAAAGTACAATCTGAAAACATGCCTATAATTTATCAAAAGCATGAGAGCTGTTGTAACATCCGGCCCAGGGTGGGCTGGATAATGGACATTATTGTGTTTGAGTTGCTTCCGTTTGTGTGTCTTTGTTTAGATTCTGCCCTATGTTTTTTGTGATGTGTTTGTTTCTATGCAGTGCCTTATGTTATGTGTCGGTGTAGGTTACGTCATTGTTATTATGCTCCCAGGTGTTTTGTGTTAGTTCTCATTTGTTTTAGTATTTAGCCCTTGTGTTTCCTTCCACCCCTGTCATTCATTGTTCCTGTTACGTTGTCCCTGCATGTGCCACTTTGGAGTTCTATTATCCTGTGTTACCCCTCGAGGCAGTTTTACTTTATTCCATGTCCTTTTACAATAAACCACATTTTGATTTATTGCATCCCCTTTGCGCCTGCCTCTTATTCTCTCTAAATGGAGGAGTACCGTGACAGCTGTGACCAAGATAGAGCTTTTTGGCAGAAACTCTAAGTGCTGTGTGTGGCACAAACATAACAATGCCCATGTTTCAATGGTATGGTTGTGGCAGCATCATGCTGTGGGGGTGGTTCTCATCAGCAGGGACTGTGGATCTCATTAAAATTGAAAGAGGAATGGATGGAGCAATATACAAAGTTAACCTGTCACAGATGCCCCCCATATTTGTGGTTCACAATACTATTAAGCCATATTTAACAATCTGGAGCAAATCTGCCAAGAAGAATTCAAACCTCTCTGAAACCGCCTGTACACTGGTACATAGGCCTATCTATTGCCAAATATTTAAAGCAGTTATTGCAGCAAAAGCTCTACTAAATGTGTAAATTTAAACTTTATTCCCATATTTCCAAACATATCAACAAATCCCTTCAATAAGCTATCTGAGGCCCCTTTGTGGGCCAGGACCCCCCCCGATGAAAAACGCTGTTCTTGGACATACCATTTCCCATTGTGTTTTAAGCACTACATCATTAGTCATTGTTGGAAAGTGGATTACACACTTGCTGTGGAATGTTCAACCAATTTGAATTTTAATAGTTTTTTGATAATATGGCTGTCTAAAGGCTGTCTAAAGCATTAAGTGATCTGTAACAAGGAGAAAAAATAAATTGTAACCATGC
>JACXGM010023119.1:0-16367 GCA_016801145.1 Umbra pygmaea | reverse complement strand
GCGACTAGCGGCTTGAGCTCAAACAACGCTAAGAGAGAGCTACGAATGGTCCAGACCAACCTTACGAAAGTATGACTTACAGAAGATATACTTAGCGTACGAACGTTTCGGGAACCGTGCCATTAGGTTAAGAGAGAGGTTAAGGAATAGGTTAAGAACTACTTAGCGATAAGAACGTTTTGGGGAACCGGGCCCTGGAGTGTTGCCTAACCTAAACCATTCACTGGTGTTGCCTAAACGTAAATTTGGCATATAAATAACACAAAAATGTTAAATGTAGTCCTGTGTTAATAATACGCAAAGGGGTGAGGTTAGGTTGAATATTCAGTGAGCGGCAGTTCTCTGGAAGGAAATGCCTTCTTGATGGCAGAGGTCAGAGGAGAATGGCCAGACTGGTTCATGCTGATAGAAAGGCAAAAGTAACTCAAATAACCACTCAATACAAGCAAGGTATGCAGAAGAGCATCTCTGAATGCAAAACATTTCGTACCTTGATGCAGATGGGCTACAGCAGCAGATCACCACACCGGGTGCCACTCCTGTCAGCTAAGAACAGGAAACCGAGGCTACAATTGGCACTGGCCCACCAAAATTGACAATAAAATATTGGAAAAACATTGCCTGGTCTGATGAGTCTCGATTTCTGATGCAAGTAGGTTGTCTAGCAACCGGAAGGTTGGTGGTTCCATCCCTGCGTCCTCTTGACCAAGTGTTGAGGTGTCTCTGAGCAAGACACCAAACCCCAGCTGTCTGTGAGCAAGACACCAAACCCCAGACTGCCACCTTGCATGGCTGACACCACCGTCTGTGTATGAATGAGTGAATGAATGGGTGAATGTGAGGCTCTGTAAAGCGCTTTGGTGGCCATTGTCGGTTAGAAAAAGCGCTATATAAGTACAGTCCATTTATCATTTGTGTTGTGCATGATAAATGTACCTTCCACTTTGTTTAGCAAACAACTGTTTGCATTTGAATAGTTTTGTTTGTACTGGCCCCCGTGTGAGGCTCAACCCCATAACCCTGGTGCAAGTGTTTTGCTCTGCTAACCTAGCTACACAGGACCCCCACCCACAACCGACCTTGGTTTTTCATTTGTCCCATTGATTATATATGGCTGTCAGGGGACTCAGTGTAGGTGTGTTGTAGTGTATCTGCCTAGGAGCACTAACAATGGTGGACCATGTGGACACATCATATGCTTTGGTTTGTGACAATGAATATTGAAAAGGAGGAAAATAACTGCAACGTATTCTTGAATTCCTCACTTTTATTGGATTTTGCTGGTTGGAATTATCCCCATGTCAGTAGTAAGTGGTATCAATAACAGATTTGGCATTTGCCACTATTCCACGTGCCAGTCTTTATTAGGCTGTTATGCTTCCTCTGGCCCTTAAAGTAGCCTCACAATCACTCCTCATAAGAGATGTAACATTGTAATTCAGCCAATCTCTAAAATAATCATGTTTGTTCCTGTCACATTATCTTTTGCATGTTTCCCATTTTCCTTCATACCGTATTTCACACGTGTATGCAAGACGTTAATTGTCAATATGATAAATTGGTGCAATTTCAGAAATACCTAAGATTGGTTCTCTGAGCACAGATGTGCAATTCTACACACAAGCCAATGAAGAGAATAAAATATGGTGCTTTTCCTCTTATTCTGATGCTAAATCATGCTTTAACTTCATTTGGCTGTACCAGTGACACATTTTACATATGAGATTGGATGACTTTGTGTTTGATTATGGTAATGTGTGTGTGTGTGTGTGTGTGTGTGTGTGTGTGTGTGTGTGTGTGTGTGTGTGTGTGTGTGTGTGTGTGTGTGTGTGTGTGACACTTTCTGTATAGCTTTGTTGGTGTAAATGTTGATTATGTTCGGTGATTTACAAGGACCTTTTTATTCTAGTTTGAACATTTATAATGTTATCCTAGCACCTAAGTTGAATTTCTCTGTTTGAAAAATGTTTGTATCAAGGTGACTTGGATTTCAGTCTAGACTTGCAGTACTATCAATCTCTATTTTTCTATTCAATTTATTTCCATTTAAAATAGTTTTATATATTTAAATATTTTGGATTAACTTGAATAAGGAATATGTTTTTTGAAATTAAAACAAATATATAAAAATTATTTAAACATTTAGATACATAATGGTAAAAAAAACGCAAACATAGGTTATTGTATTTTGGCATTGATATTGCACGCGTAGGCTTATTTCATCCGAATTCCTTAATGGATTTCAATTGCTTTCATGGTGCTTCTCGGACTTGAAAGACTGATTTCAATGACGCAAAATGTTGAACAGTGGAAATAAGGCCGTCGACATCCCCCAACACTTTTCACAGTCAAGTGCAATTCAAAACAGCGGATGAATCAGACGAGGGAGATTGTCTTTCTCCACTCTTGCACTGGATGAGCTTTCTGCAGGGCTTTTGATTGGCTCATCCTGTGATTGTATGTAAATCGGGTCGGGACGCAGCCAGTGGGTGAGGTTGGGAGTGTGCCTCCGTGGCACAGGAGACTAGACAGAGGGGTTGGCCGCTGCTTCTAACGGAGTCGTCCACTACTCTGGTGGTGCTGAAAAGTCAGGTATTTCTCTTCGTACCCGATGGTTGTTGCTATTCGAAAAGGAATTACAGACTTCACACCTTTAAACTTCTCTCTTCGGACTATTGTGTGGATTTCGAGTTACTAACAGTGGATTTGATCACACCCGTTTGTCATAGTTGATGTAAACTACGTTTCTTTCCTCTTCTAATCTCGTTTGGATTATCCTTCTGGATGGTTTGTGTCTATACATACAGGTAAAGTCCAACCTCGATTTTTCTCGTGAAAGTACTACTAAATAAAACATGTAAAATACTTCATTAGAATAGGAGTACACAACAGTTTATAATCCACTGAAAGTGCACCTTCTATAAAAGTACCCAGTAGGCTGCTTAATTTAGCCGCGAAATGCAATCTAATTTATATGTTTATATATTATAAACAATTTAGCTCTTAGACCATTTTGAAATATGACCTCTTATTTTAAATAAATTCACAGAATATATGCTGTATCACGTTCGGCATTTCAATCCATATATTCCTTCTGAATTGCAGGCAATAAAACTGCATTAGTTGACGGCAATGAAGTTCCTTCTGCATGGATAGGTACTCTATGGGCTATTTCGCCCCAAGTAGCCTAGTAGTTCTAAAACCCAATACGTATTTTTGTTAACGGCAACAGCGATCGCGGCAGGTGCCTCAGAGTGTTTAATTTCGATGCTTAATACTTAGTATACACTGCGTGTTATTATTTTGTCTTAGCCCGCTAATCCTTGAGTGACACCGTTAGCGACAGATGGATATTTCTCCTGATCCTCTTTTGGCGAGCCTGGCTCATTTAGCTATAGTCTAACGGGCTGTCAAACTTTTCGGCCGGTGACCCTATTTTGATATAAAAAACTTGCGGGATCCTATAAGTTATTATAATGTTCTACGACTAATGCACGCTTCATTTATTGGAACTGGATCTGTCGTATAGAAAATAATTTAACACTCATTTGTGTGAAAATGTCCTAATTGGGAGGAATTTGTGTTGATATAGCTAAATGAGAAAGGTTTAGAAAATTAAGGAAGATAATTGGGCAATCATTTTGAGTGATATTTTGTGTAGAAGAGCGTCATCATGAATGTTATTTTCCACCCAGTTCTTTCTACTCGATTATAGGGAAACTGAATGGTTTTCTTGTTAACAAAGGACACACACGATCCGCTACTCCTGAGAAGTTAGAGCCACATTGTTGGGAGAAAACAGCTCGTTTTATTACAACCACATTTAGACCTTTCCAGAGGTTAATATAGCCTATTTATCCAGGCATACATTCCCAGTATTTCTAGCAAATCCATATACAAATCAATATCGTATCATAGTCCCAAACACCATGCACAGCAATGTGCTGAAGTACTGATCGTTGGCTTTCATTGTTCAAGTGCATTTCAAACTGTCAACACATTAAAAGAAACTTAAGTCTCCTAAATTTGGATAGCAAATTTTCGTCTGTGCATCCCCCTGACAGGGATTTCATGGCTAGGTATACAAATAGGTCACAATTGGATGTAAAACTATTGGGTTTCTGCGTGAAGTATGTGGATTATAATTGATTCTTCGGATGACCCCACATGGGGTTGTGCCCACTCGTTTGGGAATGGCTGGTCTATGGAGACTGTTAGTGTGGCCAATTGTTTTTGTTCACCCTCTGAATTGTTGTTGTAGGCTACTGTATATTCTCAGTAGCAGATGGGAGACTTTAGTCCGCATTAGTCTTTAAATCTGACTGGATAGCGCTTATCGCTCTAGCATTTGTTTTTATTCATCTGTTTTACGCTAATGGTCTCTTGTGATTAAATAGGTTGATTGGTGAAAATCTACTGAATGTATTTTGGTATCCGGCAGGTCTATAATGACTCCTCTACTTCTTACTGCCCTTTGCCATGCAAACTTGTGGATAACAGTCATTATAGAGTCTCACAGACTATTAGCTGAAGGGCAGTGGCCTTTGAATTACAGATGCATATCCCTTCTCTGGAAACTTTCAATGAACTCTACATGTCAACCTTCTTTGCCATTCACTAGGTAGTTCAACCTCCCGCGTCAGGTGCTTCACTTGCATTTAAAGAAAGCCTGTGAGTCCATCTTGATTCGAAATTATCATAAAAGGAGAGGCAGCAGAAATGGGATGTCACGCAGTAACCTGGATGTTATTGCTAGTGGGAACCCACAAGTGAATTTGAGACGGTTGGATGTGTACGTGGGCATTGAGTGATGTTAAGCAGGATGTATGGCGCTGAGTGATTTTGACTTAGGTCCATGCTGGATGTTAAGCGATGCTGAGTGATGTACATTGTACAATGCTGAGTGATGTTGAGCTGGAAGCAAGAAAGGCTTCCTTATATGTAGGAGTGCACTTCACTATCCCGCAAATGTTAAAGGAGTTACGGAGCTACCGGCAAGACAGGGTCAGGGGGAATTGGACATGACTAATTAAGTGGTCAGAAAAATGTGATAAAAAATTAAAATTCTAGGCATTTCCCATTGCTTCCAGCCTAGCATTGGTTTGCAACAATGGGTGGGTGTACAAAGGGCTGGTACAAAGATTGTTTCTTGAAGAGATCACTTTAGTGCCACGCATGTGCAGAATATGCAAAGATGTTTCAAGTTGGAACTACAATTTGATTCCGATTAGCTTTGCACTGGGATAACTTTAGAATTGCAAGAACAAAAAGCATGCAAAAAATCATTTAGTCATCAGCGTGAAATAAATCACCAGTGTTAATATTACAATAATTCTCCTTATACAGTGAGGGGACAATTTTTTTTGTATGTTTGCCCACTGACCAAGAAATGATCAGTTTATGTTTTTAATGGTAGATTTATTTAAACAGTGAAAGACAGAATAACAACATAAAAATCCAGAAAAACACATTTAAAAAAAGTTATTAATTGATATGCATTACAATGAGTGAAACAAGTATTTTATCCCCTCTTAATCAGCAAGATGTCTGGCTCCCAGCTGACTCTTATACAGGTAACGAGCTGAGATTAGGAGCACTCCTGGGGCTTCCCGCAGTATGCTTGAACCACTAACCACTGTGACATAGATTGTCCGGCAAAGCGACCTGCCCTCTTAATGTAAAAAAAGGCCCAAAGACCTGATTGTGGACTGCTGGATGAACAAGGCTGTACACATCCCAATCCTAATCAATGGAGGTGGCATGGAGGGTCAGGGAATTTAAGTCTCTTGGGGTCCAGATCTCTGAGAGGCTGAATTGGTCACTCCACATCTGAGGTGGACATTTACTTGAGTAAAAGTACTTTTCTGAGTAACTCTGAGTTCACAAGTTTTGGGAAGTTCCTACTTAAGACAAAATTGATCCGGTAAAGAGAGTTAATATCTTAACAGTAACCTATAAAACAATTAGAAAGAGTAAAGGAAATATCAATCATGGTCACCGGTAAGATGTGAACTCCTTTTACCTGATCATTTTGGTTTTAAGTAGGGACTTCCCAAAACTTGTGAAGTCAGAGTTACTCAGAAAAGTACTTTTACTCAGTACTTTGTCCACCTCTGCTCCACATCACCACAGTGGTGAAGAAAGTAAGGTAGTGACTGTACAATCTCAAGAGGCTGAAGAAATTCACCCTGTCCCAGAGCGCTCTTACAGCACATGACTCTGCAGAGGGCAATATGCTCAGGCAAACGTGTCATCGACACCTCACTGCTTCCCCTTGAAGACACCTACAACACCAAGGGTCGCAGGAAGGGAAGAAAGATCATCGAGGATGCCAGTCAATGGAGCCAAGGCCTGTTCTAGCCACTCAGGTCAACCAGACGCCGCCACTACAGGAGCACACTGTCAGAAACTGCGTAACAGTTGGCTTTAAGGCAACACTGTTCTTGAAATGCCAGTAGAATTATTGGCTGCTGAACACTTTGTCTGGGAGAGAAAATTATCTAATTGTATTTTAAAAATTAACTTAAAACAGGCAAAGAGGTCCGCCGCAAACTCAAGTAAGCACGTCAGTTGGATTATATTCCCTATTTCACAAACTCATCCATTTAACCCCATTTGGGATGTGAAAAATGGGCAGTTTAATGTAAAATGATGAGGAGAAACAGAATAAAATTTTTACTTGACTTCACATGTAGGTTTTTGATGTCATTAAACCGGCAAATCCATTCGGAATAGTGGCCTATGTATGGCAAGATATTTGGTTGTACATTATGGCTAATCAAGGGAAGATGGAATTAAAAATGACAGAACTAAATGTTATATGAGAAGAATAGTTTACAGCACCAAACAGGTAAACTTGTTTTTGTCTTAGCCTATTTTCCGTTGGAAGTGTAGAAAACGCACAGACACTGTAGCTATGTGTTTGTATTTTTAATTAGTAAACGCTAGCATTAGCTAATTATCCTAGCATTTAGCTAATTAAGCTTCTCTCGGTTAGTTGAATTGTCATGACAACTACTATGTAATCAAAATGCCAGGCGTGCTCTCCAGTTTTGGTCATTACTCACGTTATGTTACAAGAGCATCATGTTCTACTTTATCTTGTAATTGTATTGAACATACAGTAATTAACATGTGAACTACTAATATACACTGTGTGCACAATAATTAGGCAAGTTGTATTCTTAAGGATACATTTTATTGTTGAACAATTACAGTGCTCTCGTTCAATCCAAAATGTAAATACACCTCAAACTTGAATAGTTAAGGAATTAAAAGTGAGGTCTTGGCTTTCTTTGTAGAATATATTTGTGTGCACAATTGTTCGGCAACATTTGCATGTAGTGTGCAGAATAATTATGGAGATAAATTAAAAACTGAAGGTTTCCCATCTCACATGTTGATTTTCATCTGTTAAAGTGAGAATAATATTTTGAACACATAAAAAAACCCATTTCAAAACAAATCAGTGACAAATATAGCCACCCTTCTTTTCAATAACAGTCATGAGCCTTCCATTTATGGAGTCTGTCAGTTTTTTAAAGTGTTGAAGATCAACTTTTTGTGCAGCAGCAACCACAGCCTCCCAGACACTGTTCAGAGAGGTGTACTGTTTTCCTTTACCGTAAATCGACCATTAAAGAAGGGACCACAAGTTCTCAACAGGGTTTAGGTCAGGTGAGGAAGGAGGCCATGTCATTATTCTTTCATCTTTATAGCCTTTACTGGCTAGCCATGCAGTAGAGTACTTCTATGCATGTGATGGAGCATTGTCCTGCATAAAGATCATGGTGTTTTTGAAAGATGCAGACGTTTTCCCTATTTCACTGTTTGAAGTAAGTGTCTTCTAAAAACTGTCAGTAGGCTTGGGAGTTTGAATCCATCTTCAACCCGAAAATGTCCAACTAGCTCATCTTTAATAATACTAGCCCATACCAGTACCCTACCTCCACTTTGCTGGCATCTGAGTCAAAGTGGAGCTCTGTGCCCCTTACTGATCCAGCCACAGGCCCATCCATCTGGTCCGTCAAGTGTCACTCTCATCTCATCAGTCCATAAAACCTTTGAAAAATCTGTCTTCAGATATTTCTTTGCGCATTCTTGACGTTTCAACTTGTGTCTTGTTTAGTGGACTTTTTACAATTATTGATTTTGCTGAGTCAGTTAAATCTCTGTTTTGGCCCATTTTGCCTGAGAAACAGAGGCTGTCTAATAATTGTGCAAACCTTGATATATGGTGTTGATCTCCTTAGGTTAAACCCTCCCTAATTATGCAAATATATATAACCTGATATGCTTTATTCCAATAAGCATTCCAGTTTATACAGCTTGGAGTTGGAACATATACATAATAATGATGATACGTGTATGGTCAAAATACTGACTTGCCTAATAATAATTGTGCACACAGTATATATATATATATATATATATATATATATATATATATATATATATATATATATATATATATATATATATATAATCTACTAAACAAAAATATAAACGCAAAACCTTTGCTTTTGTCCCCATTTATCATGAGCTGAACTCAAATACTTTTTCTATGTACACAAAAGGCCTATTTCTATCATATTGTTCACAAATGTGTCTAAATTTGTGTTAGTGAGCACTTCTCCTTTGCTGAGATAATCCATCCGCGTCACAGGTGTGGCATATCAAGATGCTAATTAGACAGCATGATTATTGCACACGTGCCTTAGGCTGGCCACAATAAAATGTGCAGTTTCATCACACATTACAATGCCACAGATGTCGCATGTTTTGAGGGAGCGAAACTGACAACTCCCACTCAGTAATTTAAAGCCAAAACAGGTAGATTCAGCACCACGGCCAGTTCCGCAGCCTACTGAATAGTTTGTGCTTCTTTAGGCTGCAGAGCTGGCCGTGGTGCTGAATCCACCTGTTGTGGCTTTAAATCAGAGCATGGGAGTTTTTTGTAGACAACATTTTTCAAATGTTTAGGAAAATAAAATCCTACTGTTAGAATGTCTGGCAGATAATTATTTTGTAAACCCTTGTACAAAACTGTATTTGGCTAGATTTTTTTGTGCCCCCCTATGGACACTGACTGTCTGTGCCCTTCCCATGTCTCCATAATGTCTGCTTCCTACTGGTCTGTCACAAAAAATACATTTGTCATTTCATTTTTTATATGCAGGGTAACAATAGAAAGTCTTTTTAGCTGCCTTGTAACCAACAACAGCACATCTGCCATGAATAGTCAGCATTGGTTTACATTTGCTAGCAATAAAGCACACAAGTCCACTTCTCTACCTGTTCCACTGAGAGGTTGGGATATGCAAAACATGAATTAAAGCTGATTTGACAAATCCACACACTGATGTGGAGGAAAAAGATAATCCTGAACAGCATGTGAAAGAGACAGGTTTCCTGTGATTAATATACTGTCCAAACTGTTGTGAATAAAAAACTTAAGTGATTACAGAGTTCACATTTTCACTTGTTTTTACTGTGTATTTCCAGTACACTAAATGCCCCAAAACCAGGCAAAAAAAACACAAGGAAATCACAATTTCCTGAATACGGATCAATTGTGACAACTCCACAACTGTGGACTCTAAGCAGTGTTGAGATGTAATCTAAAGGATTCTGTTCTGGTTCTTCTCAAGCTGCTCTCTTAAGCAGGACTCTTGACTGGAATCCTGATGCGCCAAAAGGAACACACTCTTATGGCCACCTGCCTTGAATGAGCTCACAGATGCTTAAGTTGCCACAAGGAGCTCAGCAAGGCAACTATGTAAGCATTAACACACGACAGACTGTGCATTGCCAGGGAATAACTGCACACCTTAGCAGGCCTTGTGGCTTTCACTGCGGAGGTGTGTGGTTATTCCCTGGCAACGCACAGTCTGTCGTGTGTTAAATTAACATTTTTATTTTATATTAGAAAATGGTTGCGAGGCGTGCGGTTAATGTACCCCCCACCACTCCTCTTACTGTTGCAATGTTTGTACGCCACATTAATCAAGGAATTCCTATTAAACTGATCATTTAGATCATTTATAACAAGGTCTCAAAACTTATGTACAGTATCATTTAATTTAAATGGCATTCGTTTTCCAGTCGCACTGTACTGACGACACTATGGTTTACACAGTCAAGCAAACATCTGTGCAGATTTGCATTCCAAGTGCATTTCTTTGATCTGTTTTTCTGGAGACATTTATATACAGTACATCCATCAAAAGTCACAATGTGCAATCTTGTCTGAGAACGAAACCTTATGAATATGGGCAGACTTCCATGTATGCAGGTGTTGTCATTAACAGGGGCGTCACTAGACGTGGGCTTCCGGGGCTCTAGCCCAGCATGATTATTTGTCTGACCAAAGTTTTCTGCAAGCTGACATAAAAACAGCGATGAAATCAACATTTGCAAGGTGAGCTGACAAGTGCGTTGTGAATGGTGACTTCTGCATGCACTGTGTTTCAATTGCACAGACGAGCAGTAATGATCGTCCCCATCCATCAATGCATCTCAACATGGTACTACATTGTTGAACTTGAAACTAGTAGGTTTACTACTGCAGTTATATTGTAGTCTAAAGATTTGACAAACTGGTATATTCTGTATTGGTGTCTAGGATTATTACTTTCGTTGCATAAAAGTGTATTATACTCTGCGGCTTGAGGTAGATGGTAGTTTCCAAAATATCAAAGTTTTTATAAATGGTAATGTCTAAAATGTCGATTCTTTCTAGATTTCTCTCTGCTGTCAATTTTAAATTTGAATCTGATGAGTTAAGACCAACACTGTTAAGGGAATATCTGTGCCATTCAATTGGATATCATCTATATATCTTTTCCAAGGAACAACATATGGATTTTTTAAAACATCATGAATATAAATCTCTTCCCAGTGCCCCATGAATAGATTGGCAAAGGTAGGGGCAAAAGCAGCAACCATCGCCGTAACCATGAAAAAGCCTAAATAAATTAGTCTAATTAAGGATGTGAATATAAATGCATATATAGCTAATGTAGCTAATAAAACACATGCAATCCCCCCAGCCCCGGGATGTCTGAGCCCTGAGTGTTTTGAATGTCTCGTGACACGCCTGGCCAATAATGTTTTCACAACCGATCAAAGGATGATTTGCACAAATTTCAATGACAGCGGGAGAGAGAATTCAACCTACTAACAACGTGTAGGATAACAACTGCAGGTTATATGCCTCAACAATTTACAGAAAGTTTAAATAAAATGCTATGCAGAACAATAATAGCAGGCAACTTGTAAGTCTGATTCAAACAACTGTTTGCATAGAGAAGTGTTTCATCTTAATTTTGCTGGTAAGAACGGTAGGCTACCGTAATTCCTCTTTCAGAGACCCGCTTGTAATAAAGCCGTCAAAACTGTAGGCTATTTCTTGATATTTTTAAATATGAAAAAAGTGTTTCTAGGGATAAATGGATAAACAACCCAACCCGTGATGTGTGGTATGGAAACGTACAGCACATTTATGGATAAACCCTTGCCTGGTTCCAGTCCCTGAATCAGGCTAGAACTAGTTGAGGAAATCCAATTGTCCCGTGTTAGGGAGTGAGTTCTCCAATCTGTCCAAGGGGTGGAGGTAGAAGGGCTCTGGAAAACCTAGGGTGTGTAATGTGAGTGGTAGCTAAGACAATTAGGCTAACGAGCCAGCCACCACCAGTGTATTGACATAGGACAGCCATTAGTTAGCTATCGATTCATCATGTAAAAAAAACACTTTTTTCTATTACAAAAAAGATTAGAGGACTTAAAACCTGTGGCTGGTTTGCATGTCTACTTCAGTGACAATCTTTTTGTGGTAAGTGAATGTTAAAATCGTTTTTATTTTTTAGATGTTCTTATTTGGAAGTTGGTGTTGAGATTTGAAGCGAGATTAATTGTCCGCCAATTTTTTTGTTGTTCACCTACTCAGGGGGACGTAGTGATACTTTTTGATTACCATCTGTTGCCCCAACTTCACATCAAACTTCTAATGCCAAAACCTAATCTAATGTTGTATTCATTTTTGTAATTAAAGTGAGCACCATAATTCATTGGACAACTATTTTTATTTGGTTATTTTGGTTCTGCACGTGAGTTTGAAAGGATACACTCTAGGGATGGGATGGTATGAAAATTTCATATCACGATTATAGTGACCAAAGTTATCACGATTATCAATATTATCACGGTTTTGTTAAAATTAGATGGAAATGTAAAAAAAACCTGATACACACACACTAAAAACATTTCAACAAGTTTTATACTTGGAAATCAACAAACAACAAATACAATTAGCAGCTCTAAGCACTTTTTATTTTACTATAGTCTACCATTTAGTACTAAAGCCTACTATCCGATGTGATATCATTATGAATTCCCCATAAATTCATGACTGATAAACTTGTTAGAATTAGGCAATAGCTTTACCATCTGCTGAAGTAAACGAAAGGGCTATTTAACGGGATGAATTTTCACCTATGCTCTGAATTTGACTCTGTAATGGCATATTCACGTAACACATACATTACATTCATTGCTAATCATTTGATTTATTGTGATGGCAAACAGAGTATCATCAATAAACTATATATACCAAAAAATTGTCCTATTTTTGATATTTAGTAGACGACCAGTTGCTGGCAGGAATATTTTTTGCGTTAACTTAAATGGTGCCTTGAATACTGTGCCAGTATAGAGCTCAACAGTCCCGCCCCTCGTCCGAGAGAGCTTGGGTTCCGGAAGTAAATTTACCATTCATTTCTCCAGTTGACTTCTGGAAAAATCTGTGTAAAAATAGTTTTAGACCATGCCCTAGGCTAACCAGCTATGTCGTGACTCATAAGCAAACAAAATATAATTTAGAGTGAAAAAATGAACCGCAAATCGAAAAAAAAGTTACAGGCACAAGACTGTGTACATATTTTTATTCCGAGCAAAGGAACTACTCATCCCATAAAACACTGCAAGTGTTATCTTTCCGCCTTTACATTACTTTAAATTACCTAACTTCAGCTAACTTCAATTACACAATGTCATCCTTGAAATATGATTTAATCTACAGCTCAGTAAACGTATTTACAGTTCTCTAACTAACCATATTTTTGCTACGACACAGGCGTACGACTCGGGCAGCTTGCCAGAGTTGGAAACGCAAAGCTTTTTCGCGGGCTCATGCTGCGTTCGTTTATTCTCAAAGATCCGACTCGGAACTCGGAAATGATGTCACTTCCACACGTTAAGCGTTCTATTATTTTTTGCACGTCCGAGTCTGAGAAAAACATGGATGCCACCCAGAAAGCTGTTGTTGCGGTAGCACTGGCCAAGTACCAGGCGCTCCAAAAGCACTACATTACATTTTTTTATTATGATTATGACTATTACCCCACCATATCAAAACGCAGCCATTTGAACTTCTAAAATGTTCACTTTATTTCATGTTTTAGTTTCTTATGTTACAACGCAAACCACGTTTAGCAACACCGGTTTGAAACAAGTTTTTTTTCAATATTTCACTCACAACAAGACAGATTCCCATACCAACAGGCAGTGATACGGGCGCAGTCAAGTATTGCAGTAATACGAGTGATTGAAAATGTCATTTAAATAACCAAAGCGGTCCAAAAACGATGAAAACAATTCATGTTTACAAGTCACAGGGCGCAGCCATCTTGTATTCCTGCTCGGAATTCCTGTTCGGTCTCCTCTGAGTTCTCAGAGTGGGAAAGTCGGATGTCCGAGTAAAAGGGGACATGTGGTGCGCATTGCTAGGCAACGTTCCGAGCTCCAACTCGAAGCTCCGACTCGGAAAGATAAACGAACGCAGCATTAATAAACATTTCCATGGTAACCGCGAGTTTGTCTCCATGACATCACGGAGTTCCACCAATCAGAGGCATCACTGCTGGTTTAGGATTGTGGGTAATGAAGTACTTATCCAAGACATCGCAAATAAAAGACATTTATCTCAAAACGAGGTTGGTGCCCCATGAACTTTTGACGTCTATATGACCATGTACAATCGCTTAGTCATGTCGTAGCTGGTTTTAAGGCTACCAACGACGGTTTCGATTTATTGTCTTATACTCAAATTGTCAATGGAGAAAATGTATTGTATTCTTACTTCCGGAGTCGGCTGTGGGCGGGACTGTTGAGGTCCATACTGTGACTATCTCTGTGGATGGTTCCCATTGCCTGCTGTTTTGAATGTCCCAGATGAAGGAATGGAGTTGACCGTGTGTTAGTGAAGATTTTTTTTCGATGTCGCGAGCGACAGATGTGTACTGAGAGTAGCTTGCGTTGTAATGCATTGTCTGACTTTGTTGAGGGAGACCAGCACACACATCGTTTGAATGTTTGGATTTGGTAAGAGAGCAATGTCTTTGAATTATATTTGCAAGTTATTTATATTCATTAGGCTATATGAAATAAATTAACACGTCTAAACGTATCTTATGCTCTATTTTGCCTGCTGCATTTTTATGTGCGCACGATAGACTGTGCTTAAGTCTGCTGTAGAATCGCGACCAGCAGTTCAAACAAACTACTGAATAAAAGTAACTCCACGATGCCTGGCTCTTGAGGCGGTAGAAAGTAATGTTCCAAAGTAATACATGGCCCCACTACACTTGCGCTAATGAAACAGAACGAGAACGTGGACATTAACTGCTCAATGATTATTGTTGCTTTAAGGTAGGCTACTGAAAAATGCGCAATCTAATAGGTACTGATCACAAGTAATATGTTTTAGTAAACAAAACTGTAAGGACACAAATAAAATATTTTCTATATTAGCTAAGTATATTAAATATAAACAAGACTCAAACTAAGCTAACTAACGAACAAAGTAAGTGTGTTGCTGTGAACTCATGGAGCTCCCGCAATCACCTGCTATTACTGTAATGTGGCAGCTGTTGCTAACTAAAATGTTGCACAGAGAAAGCGTTCGTGGCTTCTTTCGACAAAATACAATGGAACAAAATAGCATGACTGCCGCAATTGTTTAAGACCTTAGAAAATGAGATTTAAGACTTAAAGACAGTTTTAGACCGTAAATTCTGGAAAACAATATTAAGGCTATTTAAGACTTTAAGGATCTGCGGACACTAATCACATGCAATATTTTATGTCCCTGAAATTATTGCTGTGGTAAAAATAAAAATACGTGTAATAAGTTTACTATGAATTAATACAATACATTATCCCTTAAATGTTCGTTCGTCTTGGCTCAAATCTACTTGCTGTTAAACTTAGCATCCGGATACTTTGCGTTAATTACAAGTGAGATAATTAAATATTTCATCTCGAATCAATATTGTTTGTCCAATTATTTGCCCAAGTTAGTTTTGGTATTGAGCTGTATAACAGTGGCTGGTTGTCACGAAGATGACAGATTTGATGTGTTTCCCCCTTTTGCAGCGACATTCCTCTGCAGACAGGGTGCCCATCCTCAATTAAATTGCCCTCAGGACTCTTGTAATAGCCAAAATATGACCACATCTGAGATTTTGTCCTCTTGGATGGCTGAAAAATCTCCCGAGCGCTGTCACTGCCTTCCGCCTTGACTTCTCTTGCAAAAAACAACGTTGCTTGCGCGCACCTGCGTCAGACTGATTCTGGCTGGACAGGATTTACCGTGAGTTTTCAAAATCACAGTAATCAACGACGGTTTTAATAAAAATTAAATTTTAAACGGTAATACTAACCGTACGGACATTCTATTGTGGTTTACCGTGAAACCGGTAATCGTCCCATCCCTAATACACTCACAATGAGAATGAAGTGCAGACTGTCAGCTTTAATATGAGGGTATATTAATTCATACTGGATGAACCGCATATCCTTTGCATGCTTGAAGTCAGTCAGGAACATTGAAAATACCCTGGGCATGCCCAAGTCAACAGTTTGGTTCAACATTAACAAGAAAAAAACGGTGTACTCATTTATGCCAAAAGACCCGGTAGACTGAAGAAGACCACTGTAGTGGATGACCGGAGCTTACTCCCTACGGTGAAGAAACCAACCCTGAAAACAACCCAACAAATCAAAAACTCTCCTGAAAGGAGGTGTAGATGTGTCAAAGCAGGACTACAAAGGGTACACTACAAGATGCAAACCACTGATAAGCATTAAGAAAAGAGAGGTGAGAACAGTTTGCTTAAAGGAGTGTTCCACAGTAAATCAGTTTCATAGTATACCATTTACAAACGTTACCATAGATGATTTATAGCATATACACGTCTGTTTTTTTCAATATATCAGAGAAAAGCCGATAGTATATTTCAGTTCCTTTCGCATCCACTGGGGTGCTTCTGTATCCGTTTAAACTTGAGCTACCACAACTCCCAGAATTC
>JACXGM010023118.1:0-16179 GCA_016801145.1 Umbra pygmaea | reverse complement strand
CTTTGAACCACCTTGCATTCGCATTCCATAGACTCCCATTCATTTCAGGGTCACTTTGACAGCAAATAAAATGACATCTGAAGCATTTAAAGACTCTATTTGTCCAGTGTTCATTTCTAAAGAAACACGACAATGTATAAAAGGCTCCATTACCTTGTATCTCACATTATGACCCATAGCAGCCGTTTTTGTAAAAAAAAATAGGCTAACGATTGTGTGATAACCGCGCAACTTTCTGTCGCACAGTAGAATTTTTTTTTTATGGATTGTAAATAATTTGGTATGTGGCAAGTGAATTCATATGAAGTAAGATTCGGAATGATTCAGATTCCTCTTGTCACAGCTACCAGAAGATTTACAACTTTCAGACTGGTTGCTCACGTCACATCTACGTCGTCAAGCTCAGCTTGAGACTGCACAGTACCAGCGGAAAAGTGCTTCTAATTGACTTCACTCGGTCTCCGTCGAAATGTATGGCATTACTTTGTCCATTTTATATACTGTCTATGCTCATAGTAGATCTCCACACACCAGTGGGTGATGTCACACATGCTCTGTCCATTAATATACAGTCTATGGTTGGGAGTAATGCTACCGTAGTCAGCCACTAGATGTCAGTGAGATTAATTATAGATTGTATTGTGATTGTTGGAAAATAGTCAAAATGGGGTCTTACAGTGAAATTGCAACAGGTATGCATTTTAAAAGAGGAAATGGGAAACTGGGTCATATTTCTACGGGACATCTACATACTCAAAACATTTACCATATAAAATGGAAAATGCTTGAAGATTTAGCCGTCCTGTGAATAACTGAACAAATATTAAGTTCTGCTTCACATCTGTTGCATGGAGTCAACCAACTTCTGGCACCTGTGATCAGGTTTTCCAGCCCAGAACGATTGGACTACATTAGACAGTTCCTCTGCATTTCTTGGTTTTGCCTCAGAAACAGCATCTTTTATGTTACCCCACAAATTTTCTATTGAATTAAGGTACGGGGATTGGGCTGGCCACTCCATGATGTTAATCTTGTATGTCTGGAACCAAGATGCTGCTTACTTACTGGTGTGTTTGGGGTCGTTGTCTTGTTGGAACATCCATTTCAAGGGCATTTCCTCTTTGGCATAAGGGAACATATTTATTTTAGTGTATTCAAACTGATCCATGATACCTGGTATGCGATAATTAGGCCCGACACCATAGTATGAGATGCATCCACATGTCAGGATGCTTGCACCACCATGCTTCACTGTCTTCACAGTGTAATGTGGCTTGAATTAAGTGTTTGGGGGCCATCTGAAAAACAATCTTGCCTTAATCAGTCCACAAAATGTTGCACCATTTCTCTTTAGGCCAGTCAATGTGTTCTTTGGCAGATGGTAACCTCTTCAGCACATTGTCTTTTCAACAATGGGACTTTGCGGGGGCTTCATGCTGATAACTTGGCTTCACATAGGTGTCTTCTGATTGTTACAGTACTCACAGGTAACTTTGGGTCTTCTTTAATCACCCTGTAGCTGATCATTGGCTGAGTCTTTGCCATTTTGGGTATTCTTCCATCTATTCGAATGGTGTTTTTTCTTCAACATCTTTCTGGTTTTGGTTGCCATTTCAAAGCATTTAAGATTATTTTAGCTGAGCAGCCTATTGGTTTCTGCACTTTGTATGTTTTTCCCTCTCCAATTAACTTTTTAATCAGCATACACGGCATAAGCTGTTTTCTCAAAGAATTAATTACCTCACGGCTTGAACTCCACACTGCTATTATTTTGAACACGCCCCTTTCAATTAATGATTCAGTTACACAGAATCAGCAGCATGTATGTCACGACTGTTGGGTCTGTTGGTTTTGTAGTACTCTACTGCACCTATACTAGTCAATTACACTCACCTAAATGATTATTAGGAACATCCGTTCAATTTCTCATTAATGCAATTATCTACTCAACCAATCACATGGCACTTGCTTCAATGCATTTAGGGTTGTGGTCCTGTTCAAGACAATCTCCTGAACTCCAAACTGAATGTCAGAATGGGAAAGAAAGGTGATTTAAGCAATTTTGAGCGCGGCATGGTTGTTGGTGCCAGACGGGCCGAATCTGAGTATTTCACAATCTGCTCAGTTACTGGGACTTTCATGCACAACCATTTCTAGGGTTTACAAAGAATGGTGTGAAAAGGGAAAAACATCCAGTATGCGGCAGTCCTGTGGGCGAAAATGCCTTGTTGATGCTAGAGGTCAGAGGAGAATGGGCCGACTGCTTCAAGCTGATAGAAGATCAACTTTGACTGAAATAACCACTTGTTACAACCGAGGTATGTAGCAAAGCATTTGTGAAGCCACAACACGCACAACCATGAGGCAAATGGGCTACAACAGCAGAAGATCCCACCGGGTACCGCTCATCTCCACTACAAATAGGAAAAAGAGGCTACAATTTGCAAGAGCACACCAAAATTGGACAGTTAAAGACTGGAAAAATGTTGCCTGGTCTGATGAGTCTCAATTTCTGTTGAGACATTCAGATGGTAGAGTCAGAATTTGGCGTAAACAGAATGAGAACATGGATCCATCATACCTTGTTACCACTGTGCAGGCTGGAGGTGGTTTTGTTGGCACACTTTAGGCCCCTTAGTGCCAATTGGGCATCGTTTAAATGCTACGGCCTACCTGAGCATTGTTTCTGACCATGTCCATCCCTTTATGGCCACCATGTACTGTCACAGCTCTGACGGCTACTTCAGCAGGATAATGCACCATGTCACAAAGCTCGAATCATTTCAAATTGGTTTCTTGAACATGACAATGAGTTCACTGTACTAAAACAGCCCCCACAGTCACCAGATCTCAACCCAACAGAGCATCTTTGGGATGTGGTGGAACGGGAGCTTCGTGCCCTGGATGTGCATCCCACAAATCTCCATCAAGTGCAAGATGCTATCCTATCAATATGGGCCAACATTTCTAAAGAATGCTTTCAGCACCTTGTTGAATCAATGCCACGTAGAATTAAGGCAGTTCTGAAGGCGAAAGGGGGTCAAACACAGTATTAGTATGTTGTTCCTAATAATCCTTTAGGTGAGTGTATTTACCATGTCGATATAGGATTTCTACCAAAAACTGTTATTGATCTGTTTAGTGATGTTGGACTGCTATTATTTTGAACACAACTGTACAAATAATAAACCTAATAACCATAGTTATATAGACCAAATAAGTTGTGGCTCTCTAACACTTTTAGATTTTCTTTGAAAATGTAGGGTTTTGAATGTTTTCTGAAAATGGGCAGTTATTTTAATTAGATGTTGCACTCCAGTGTCTGCTGTATGCTACTGCTATACAATAACATACCTAAACCTATAACCTGTATATTTTCTATAACTCTTCAGTTTGCCTATTAAAATACATATCAGGGACATGTATCAAGACATCTACCTATGTGGGAGAGGCAGTGGCAGCAAAAACTGTACTGTACTGTTAGTAGTGTCCTGTACACTGTCCTGTACACTGTCCTGTGATGCCAAGACACTGTCCTATGAAAACCATGACTGTCCTGTGACAGTCAGACACTGTCCTGTACACTGTCCTGTGACTCCCATGACTGTCCTGTGACAGTCAGACACTGTCCTGTGACTCCCATGACTGTCCTGTGACAGTCAGACACTGTCCTGTACACTGTCCTGTGACTCCCATGACTGTCCTGTGACAGACACTGTCCTGTACACTATCCTGTGACTCCCATGACTGTCATGTGACAGACACTGTTCTGTACACTGTCCTGTGACTCCCATGACTCTCCTGTGACAGTCTGACATTAATTACAAAACTAACATACGCTATTACACACTATTACAATACTAATACAGTATGGATTAGCTGAGTGGAGTGGGCAGAGAAACTGTATACAGGACAGTGTCTGACTGTCACAGAACAGTCATGGAAGTCACAGGACAGTCGTGGGATTTACAGGACAGTGTACAGGACAGTGTCTGACTGTCACAGGACTGTCATGGGAGTCACAGGACAGTCGTGGGATTTACAGGACAGTTTACAGAACAGTGTCTGACTGTCACAGGACAGTCATGGGAGTCACAGGACAGTCGTGGGATTTACAGGACAGTATCTGACTGTCACAGGACAGTCATAAGATTCACAGGAGAGTCATGAGAGTCACAGGACAGTGTACAGGACAGTGTCTGACTGTCACAGGACAGTCATGGGAGTCACAGGACATTGTACAGAACAGTGTCTGACTGTCACAGGACAGTCATGGGAGTCACAGGACAGTCATGAGAGTCACAGGACAGTGTACAGGACAGTGTCTGACTGTCAAAGGACAGTGTACAGGACCCTACTAACAGTACAGTTTTTGCTTTCACTGCTGCTGCTATCTGGAGACTCAGCCAAGGCCATATAGGGCACAAAATTGGTAGGGAGACGGAGCGGTTGCAACTGGGTCTTAGTTTAGCATCTTGAGTTTAGAGTCTATTTTGGGTAGGGGTGTTCAGGTGCAGTGGTGAGGTGTTTGTTTGAGTACCTTGAGGAAACTGGATTGGCAGGGAGAATCTAGGTCCTCCCTGGCGCTGGCCCACACTCCATTGCAGTAGGTGGCGGTGATGCACCAATAAAGTTGTATGCCAACCGCTGTTAAACCTCACAGAAGAAGAAGATCTCTTGCTAACCGAAGCGAAGCCTCCACATTCAACTATTGTGTGGTAAAGAACATACTTGCCTTTTTGACGCTAAATCAGCAATATTATGTATGTGATTATATTGTAATATCAATTTATCGTCCGAATATATAGCTAGCTGTTTTTTTCCTACGTTGATTGTTCGTCAAAGTCAAATACTGGTTATAATAGCTAGCTAGCTAGCATGGTTAGTTAGCTGCTAAGTTAGCTAGGAAGAACTGCTTCAGATGTTATGTTGCTGTTCGCGTTTGGACTGAACTGGTGTCTACTGCAGTTCTAAGTATTGGGTGGATTCTTAACATGGTTATCGTATAAGATAGTTCATTTATACCGTGAATTGGGTATCCTGTATTTGTTAGGTACTGTACTCATAGCTAACTTTAGTTAGATAACTACCTGAAATTAGACATTTTGAAGTGTGCCCGAAGTGGTTTGACAGATGTCCTTTTTTTTCAGGGCCAAGAGCTTCGGATTTCACTAAACAATGGGTGAGTGAATATCAACTGACGTTTTGAAATACATATCACCATCAAGACTCTTGGAGAAATATCAGGCATAGGTACATTACAATAAAATATCAGCTAAATTGTGTCATTTTTGAATTTGCTCTCTCGTCAGATGGTGAAGAGAAGACCTATGGGGGCTGTGAAGGCCCAGATGCCATGTATGTGAAGCTGATCTCCTCCGACGGACATGAGTTCATAGTAAAGAGAGAACACGCATTAACTTCGGGGACCATCAAAGCAATGTTGAGTGGACCAGGTAAACATTTTTAAGTTGTTATAATAAATTTAGTGGTGGCTGGTCTAGTAGTAGAGCTGCTTCTCCAAAACCATGCATGTTCATATATGAACTCACTACTGAAAATCAGTCTGACAATCTGACAACTTATGTAAATAAAAGCTCATGCTATATTAATTGGCATTTGGTCACATGAGACACTAGGCAGTTTGTCAGATTAACATTAGTATGTCCCAAACCATAGTATACCGAAAGTGCCCGGATGGTCTAATATGTCCAGTATTTTTTTGTAGTATGACACCATGCATGCTTTTTGGGTACATTTTCCCAGTACCTCCTGCACAAGGACAGAGGGCTATGTCTTAAACCGGCCCCTCCACTTCCCCAGGGTGTAGGGGTAATTAGACCTTCCGATACCCACTTCCAACAAGTGTGCACCGATGCAGCCTTTGCTAAGGAAGTAGATTCCAATAATGCAAAGGGGTTACTTTTGAGCATGCCCAGTTTTGCACCAAAAATTGATAGGTGTGCCCAGTGATATGACTTGTTTTTTTGACACAAACAAAAATGGAAAATGTCCAATATAATGTTAATTATGGTAAGTTCATCTTTAAAGATAGGATTAAAAAATTGGAAATCCATCCTTGTTTTATGAATTAACAGTGGACCATGAATTGTAACATTCAAGTCAGGAGTGTCCCAAAGTTGCTCTGTTTATTAAACCCCTAGCCACCCTGGGCAGAAGTCACACTCAGAGATTCATCATCAACACATGATCATGGAGGTCACTCTAACCAAGGGGATAGGCTGTAGCTAGTGATGGGCTCTCGACACTCAAGTGACAAAACTGTCTCAATATTTTCGACACATCACTGCATTGGAAAAACTTATTGAGACGTGTTTCAAAAACACTTCTGGTCACATGGCAAAGTGTCAACACTTTGTCCTGTGACATTGAACGATACCTGTGTTGCGGTTGTCAAAAGACACTCACGTATCAGGTATAAAATGAGGCATCAAAAATGAACATTTTGAATGCATGAGACCTTGGCTGAGACATTTGTGAGAGTATTGAGAGATTGAGCCATCAGACACAAGATGGACCAATGACATCAGAGGTTTATTATTATTGGATATATATTTATATCTTTGACATTTTGTATAAATCCTTTACACACACACACCACCAACTGCTTATCCTGGCGAGGGGTTGCAGGTCTTTATACAATTACAAATTGGTATTTGTTTTATTGCCATGGAGACCAAGTTGGTGATGACAACCTGTGGTCACTACTGGATAACAGAGTCAGTGACACCAGGATAATACAGAGTGCAAATGCTGTGGTTGAAGTTCAACGGTACCTAGCAGATGCATACCTGGTCTTGAATTGGTCTACTGGGCCAAAAATGCAGGGGTCTTCCCTCACCTATATAAACTTGCAGTGGTCCATTAAGCCATCCCTGCAACCTCTCTGCCCTGCAAGATAATTTTTTCAAAGGCTGGCCAGGTGGTCGACAAAAAAAGGAATCGCCTGAGCCCTGGCAATGTGGAAAATACACTCACCTAAAGGATTATTAAGAACACCCGTTCAATTTCTCCTTAATACAATCTACTCAACCAATCACATGGCAGTTGCTTCAATGCATTTAGGGATGTGGTCCTGGTCAAGACAATCTCCTGAACTCCAAACTGAATGTCAGAATGGGAAAGGTGATTTAAGCAATTTTCAGCGTGGCATGGTTGTTGGTGCCAGATGGGCCGATCTGAGTATTTCACAATCTGCTCAGTTACTGGGACTTTCATGCACAACCATTTCTAGGGTTTACAAAGAATGGTGTGAAAAGGGAAAAACATCCAGTATGCGGCAGTCCTGTGTGCGAAAATGCCTTGTTGATGCTAGTGGTCAGAGGAGAATTGGCCGACTGCTTCCAGCTGATGGAAGAGCAACTTTGACTGAAATAACCACTCATTACTACCGAGGTCTGCAGCAAAGCATTTGTGAAGCCACAAGACGCACAACCATGAGGCGGATGGGCTACAACAGCAGAAGAACCCACCGGGTACCACTCATCTCCACTACAAATAAGAAAAAGAGGCTACAATTTGCAAGAGCACACCAAAATTGGACTGTTGAAGACTGGAAAAATGTTGCCTGGTCTGATGAGTCTAGATTTCTGTTGAGACATTCAGATGGTAGAGTCAGAATTTGGCGTAAACAGAATGAGAACATGGATCCATCATGCCTTGTTACCCTGTGCAGGCTGGTGGTAGTGTAATGGTTTGGGGGATGTTTTCTTGGCAAACGTTAGGCCCCTTAGTGCCAATTGGGCATTGTTTAAATGCCACGGCCTACCTAAGCATTGTTTCTGACCATGTCCATCCCTTTATGGCCACCATGTACCCATCCTATGATGGCTACTTCCAGCAGGATAATGCACCATGTCACAAAGCTTGAATCATTTTAAATTGGATTCTTGAACATGACAATGAGTTCACTGTACTAAAATGGCCCCCACAGTCACCAGATCTCAACTCAATAGAGCATCTTTGGGATGTGGTGGAACGGGAGCTTCGTGCCCTGGATGTGCATCCCACAAATCTCCATCAACTGCAAGATGCTATGCTATCAATATACCAGCATGTCTTTTTTTTTACATATTTATTTATAGATATTTTTAAACTAACAAAAAGAGCAGACCACACCATACCACATACCCGTATATGTACATACACAGAACACATTCTTTCAGTCCCCCCCACCCCACCCCACAAGTGTCCAGCTGGACCCAAACACAGTCCCAAACCCTCTACCCAACCCATTACACTCCCCCACAAACCCACATTAAACAACCAAATTAAAAACATAAAAGACAAACAGACATAAATGTAGATACAAATGCATACATACAAATAAAATAAACATAACAAAAAATATGGGCCAACATTTCTAAAGAATGCTTTCAGCACCTTGTTGAATCAATGCCACGTAGAATTAAGGCAGTTCTGAAGCCGAAAGGGGGTCAAACACAGTATTAGTATGGTGTTCCTAATAGTCCTTTAGGTTAGTGTATATATGCCCAAGGACAAAATGGCAATTGCCTTAGTCGGGAATCAAACTGACTCCCTAACCACTGAGCCATCTGCACCCTGCAATTTCACAATCAGTACTTCATGTCTTTATAACACAACTCCATGAAATATCAATGTACATTTTACCTGAAGAGTTTTATACCCACTCTCATCAGTTCAGCTCACAGTTCACATAAGTTTGATGTTTTGGAAACACTCCAAATCAAGATGTTTGTATGATATTGTTAGGAAAATGTTTGTCTCTAACAGTTCTATTTCATTCAATAACCCACAGTGTTGACAAATTACAATTATCAACCCCTGTTGTGAAAATATGCAGTTTGTGATGGATGTGAATCGTTCAGTTCGACCACAGAAGCGTCTGTCTGATCATGGTGGAATTAAGAATGTTTAGTGCCATAATTAAAGTTGCCAGCAGGTGTCACTGTCGAGTAAAGGTTTCAAAACATTTCATAACGCCTCGAATCAAATGTTTTAAATTCCTTGTTTTGACCATTACTAGCGATAGGTAGTGATGGGCAAAACGAGGCTTTCCGAAACAGAGACAATTGAAACATTTGAGTTGAGGCTTTTGCTCAACCTTTACTCGACAGTGACATCTGCTGGCATCTTCAATTATGTCACATAAGTCTTAAATGTTCAGTATACTCACCATTACTATTTATACGTGCGCGTGGTGCTCGCAACACTAGTTGCAGTCTACTCCTGAACAGAGATGTTGCAACTGAGGAAAGGCTACTGACTTTGTTATTTCTATGGACTTGAAGAAGAAGGAAAAAGGTAAATGAAATGATGGCAGAACTGACAGCAGCGTTTACGTAAATGTCAACAGTGGCTAAGATCTTAACTGTGTTGTTATGAACCATTTTAATGTTTTATTATGAACCATTAACTGTGTTATTATGAATTGTTTACTGTTTCCTCAAACTCGTTCATGCTTCCTGTTTCTGCTTTGTCGCGTGCCGCTGAAAAAAAGTGGTGCGACCTGTGCTCGCGCGCTCTAAAACCAAGCACGCAAGTGAAATCGACGTCATTTTGACATCCCATTTGCGCGCGCCAGGTCGGCAAGGGCGAGTATACTGAAGGCTTTATGGTTAATTCCACCATGGTTAGACAGACGCTTCTCTGGCCGGACTGAACGATTCTCGTCCTTAATCACAAACTGCATAGTTTCAAAACGGGTTGATGATTTACTTAATTTACCTTTATGTGAACTTCTCTGAGGCTGGAAATCATTGCTTTGGGCAAACTGTATGTCTCAAAAGTGTTCCTAAAATGTGAGGTTGCGATTGTGCGTTTGAAACTAGCTATGTTTGAGTTTAGCAGATTTGTAGTGACTGCTTTTGTGTTGTTGGTACACATAATGGTGTAATTGTTGGACATAGTGCAGTACATTATTATATAATAGATTTGTGTTATGAAGTAGTACTTGTGCAATAACTTGTGAGGGGGAAGGTATTGACTTTACAGGTTTTTATGAAGAAACAATATTTTTCCCACATTGCCAGGGCTCAGGTGATTTCTTTTATTTGTCTACCACCTGGCCAGCCTTTGAAAATACTATGTGGCAGGGTACAGATCTATATATACCACTGCAGGTGTATATATAGATGAGGGAAGACCCCTGAATTTTTGCCCCAGTACATCAATGGGTCTTCCACACTTCCTCACAGTTACCGTTGAACTTCATCCATAGCATTGGGCACTAGCACTCTGAATTCTCCTGGTGTCACTGACTCTGTTGTCCAGGAGTAACCACAGGTTGTCATTACCAACGCTCCCCTGGTCTCCCTGGAAATAAAATAAAATAAAGGTATAACGGCCTGCGACCTCTCATCGGGATAAGGGGGGGTGTGAATAAAGAATTTATACTGAATTTCAAAGAAATAAATGTATATCCAACTCAAATATATATTTTTGGTCCATCTTGTGTCTGATGGCTCAATTTCTCAATACTCTCTCAAATCTCACAGCCAAGGTCTCACACATTCTAAATGTTTGGTTCTGATGCCTAATTTTATACCTGATATGAGTATTTTGACAAGTGCGACACAGGTATCATTCAATATCACACAACAAAATGTTTTCGACACACTTTGTCATGTGACCAGAAGTGTTTTTGGAACTCGTCTCGAAATGTAGATCCGATGCAGTGAGTGTCAAAAGTATTGAGACAGTTTCGACATATGAGTCGAGCGGTCCATCACTAGCTGTAGGGGTTGGTTCGGGATTCACGGGAGGTTTCTCCTGATGTTTCACCGGACTAAGAATTACAAAAACTAGCATAATATGCTGAACTTGCTTGTTAGTGCTTTAGGTAAATGATAAAATAGCAGCCACTGTACTTCATATACCTAAATGGATTTGTTACAGCACAAATATATGCTGTGCCCTCCACGGTTATTGGCACCCCTAGTAAAAAAGGGTTAGTAAAAATGTATCTTTTAGTGAATTGGTGTGATGTAATTACTAACATCAACCTTTATTTGCAGTACATTTATTCTGAGAAAACAAAATCGATAACAGAATTATTTCTAATAAAACCATGTGTGACACAATAGTTGGCACCCCTGTGTTTTAATATACGCTTCCTTTGCCAGTATAACAGCACTGAGTCTTCTCCTGTAACATCAAATAAGGTTGGAGAATACAGAGCAAGGTATCTTGAGACCTAGAACCAAGGTTCTTGGTCCTCTCTTATGCACCCTCTTCAGGCTGCATGTTTTGAATAGGATTTAGGTCAGGGGACTGAGATGGTCATGGCAGATCTTGACTTTGTGTTCTGTGAACTATCTTTTTTGTTTATTTGATGTATGTTTAGGCTCATTGTCCTGCTGAAATATCCAATGACAACTGGGTTTCAAGCAACCAATTTCAGATTTAAAATGTCCTGGAACATCAGAGTTCTTGATGCCATGTATCCTAACAAAGTTCCCAGGGCCTTTGAAGGAAAAAGAGGCCCACAACATCATGGCACCTCCACCATACTTGACACAGTGGTTGTTGCAAAAAAGCTTGATTTGTTTAATCTGACCATAGCACTCGATTCCAGTATCGTTTAGCATACCCCAGCCGCTTACGTTTGGTGTATTGATAAGAATGGCTTTTTTTAGCTCACCTAAATAATTTGTTGGCATGGAGGTGAACTAATGGTAGTTTTGGAGACTTCATGACCCCACGATGCTACTGTCCTCTAATTCTCTTACCATCCTCCTCTGTGTGTAGTGGCAAAATAAACTTAGTTCCATGTTATTTTACTGTCTACTTTTAAACATTGTGCTGTTGTGACTTGAATTTTTGAAGTAGTAAGAAATTAAATATATGTAAAGCAGATTAGATGGGACAATGATTCTATACTATGCAGTGCTTATTTTGTCATTTGGTCATGAATGAGTTTTGCTTCCACTGTCATGATAATGGGAGTGTGCTGGTGGATCTCTAAAATTTGCAATGTTCATTGCAAACACAGGCAACTTTTTTATTTTAATAGTTCATGTCTTAATACGATCAAATTTGATTGTGTCAAACTGACAGATAAGTGTGTGGATGACATCATACAGCAAACATGTACAACTGTGTATCACTTTTTCAGGTCAGTTTGCAGAGAATGAAACCAATGAAGTTAACTTCAGAGAGATTCCCTCACATGTCCTGTCCAAGGTGTGCATGTACTTCACCTATAAGGTCCGCTACACCAACAGCTCTACAGAAATACCAGAATTTCCCATCGCCCCTGAGATTGCACTGGAACTCCTAATGGCTGCAAACTTCTTGGATTGTTAAAACTCTAAAAGAAATGTAGGAGGTTTACAACATTTTTAGATTTTTTTGACTATTTAACTTGTTTGCTATGTTGCTTCATATATAAAAATAAAAAGTGAATGAAGATTAATATGCTATGTTGGTAAGCTTCAGAAAATGTTTTTTTTTTGCTCCTGGCTTTGTCCATATTAATGGTCGTAAAGACTTTCATTTTAATATAATAAATTGAAATGGGTGCACCATTTACTCCTGAATGTGATGAAATGTGGCAAATTCTCTGAAACAATTGTTCCTTACCTGGCCATCCCAATAAAATGTGTTTTTTTGTGAGTGTTTTTATGCAAAATGTCATTGTTGAGGGAATTTCTAGACTTCTTGCTCAACGTGAGACATGGTGTACCAGGGAAGAGCCAGTCATGGCATACTCGGGTGGAACCTGTGATGTGAAAATGCAAAAGTGAGGGAAGAGTGTCGCTGCTCTGACAAGCCTCTTCAAGAAGTACCATATTATGTTCAATGTAGTGTTCATTAGGAAATCTGAGGAAGCATTCTTTTACATTAATCACTTCGGAGTCAGTATTGTGGTCGGAATATTGCCGGTTCGTATCCCGACTGTGCCAAATGTTGTTGTGTCCTTGGGCAAGGCATTTCACCCGAAGTTACTCCAGGGAGATATCCCTGTACTTACTGGGAAGTCACTTAGAATAAGAGCATCTGCTAAATGACTAAAACATAAATGTAATTATCATCAAGGGTGTAGGAGTAGGGGGGACATGTCTCCCCAATTTTAGTCAATAATGTGGTGCCCCCAATAGAAACATACAAAAAATTATTGGTCCCCACCAATGACGCTTCTACACCCTTAATTATTGCGGCACTTATTTTTTGTGTGTCAGTCAAAAGGGGGCACCTTGCTTTCAAATAGAATGGAATCCATGATGCTTACACGCTTCACCACAGCCGGAATGTTTAAGTCAGTGGTCCTTAAACCCTTCCACGGAGGGCCGAGTGTATGCTGGTTTTTGGTCTTTCCCTTCAATTAAAGCATAATTAGGACCTAGACTGCCAGGTGAGGGGAGATATTAACCAATTAGTGGGCTACTCCTCAGGCTTGTACAAGGTAAAAGCAAAAACCTGCATACACTAGGCCCTCCATGGAAGGGTTTGAGGACCACTGGTTTAAGTTTTTGTACTTGACAACAGTCTTACCTAATGCAAAGGGCCTTGCAAGACGCTCGGAATCAACCTGATCAAATGTGACATGAGTAGTTACTCTTCAGGGCAGATGTATTGGATATTGCCTAGGCTTCCTTCTATAAATTATGAGTAAGATGACCATGCTAAATTATTCCTAGTTCAAGTGTATTGTTTTTCATAATCGCTGTTGGATTGAATGCTTATAGGTTGAATATTTGGTAGGTTTAAATTCAGAATGAGGATTTAAAACTGTGGAATGATGTAGATCACTGAGATCTTCACTGTGGCAAGTTGTCTATTTCTGGTGCAATTTTCTTGCTTAGTAGTTAGGAAGACAAAATAAACCTACTTATCCTGTAAAATGTAATAGTTTGTATACATGGGTGGTGTTCACAAAGGTTCTCATTTATGATCTGTTTCACTTTCTGTTATCTTAAATCAGTAATGCTACTCAGACTCTGGATGCAGGCCAATTAAACCATGTTTTAGGCTGCAAGCTAACTAAATAGTAGCCAGTATTTGTATAATGTCTCATGAGATATTGGACTTGCAAGAAAAAAAACAACAATGTTTATCAGTATTTTTTTTCTTTGAAATTATATGATGCTCAGTTATAAATTTGCAACCTTTGAAACAATGGAAATACGTTGACCATCATAATGATACTGCAAAATGGATTGTGAAAAAATATTGTAACAATTAAATGCCGTTCACATTTGGGGGAATGTTCTCAGAAATCTCAATCTTTAACCCATGCACCAATTTCAGGCAAGCCTCTCATGAATCTTGCCAGTGCTCTCAGTAGACGCTGCCAGACTAGGACCTTAAAAGGTCATTTTGGAGTCAGATTATCAGGTTGTCTGCACAATAACTCGCTCGAAGATCCATTTAGCAAAAAAGCAATACTGTACTAGTTGCATTAAACACATCAGTTCACAATTTTTTTCAGAATGAAAGAAAGCAAAATCTGGAATCTGTGAAAACACATTTTCATAGAGTTGTCAACATGAAAATTACAAATTAGGATTGAGGTTTTAAAATTACAGTTCATTCATTTTATGTATAACTGGAATCATTTAAATGGTTACATGTACATGTTCTGTTTTCTTCCAATACACAGAAAACCGTAGTCATATTCTAACATTTTTGTGCTTGCCGCAACCACGCACTTTCATGTTTTGTTTTGTTTTGTCAACATAACTACCCCCGTCCCACGTGACATCCTGACGTATGTATCGTTGCGTTTCTGTGCCCTGATGCAGGGGGTTTCCATCATGGCGTCGATGCAGGTAGGAATTCTACTGACACCGATCGCATTTCATCAGATGCATCTTATCTCTTGCTATGTCAAGTCAGTTAACAGATTTTTTACTCGGTATTATTATATTGTTTGGTTTCAAATGCGAGTTGCTGCTTAAATTATTAGTTTACGGGTTTGTTTCTACGGCTGTATGTAGCCAGATGGCTAATATCTGAACACAAATACTATGTAGCTAACGACGTTAAACAAGACTTGTAACTACTAAGTTTCACTTGTCTCAGTTGTGAATTATCAGGGACAATGTTTTGAACACATTTTAATCTCACAAATAGACGCATTGACATGACACCCAGTAACATAAGCCATCTGTACTTAAGTGATTTAGCAACATAGCTGGTAGCTACCTTGCTAGGTAAGGTAAGGATAACTAATGAATTTGAGCTAGCGTTGTAAGCTAGGAAGGTATCAGGTGGACGGTTGGGTTAAATACACGCGTCTGTATTAACCAAACTGATTAGCTGCTAAGTATTTAGTTGGATCATTGTCTTAGGTACCAAACTTCCTACTAGTATTATGAAGTCGTTAATAGACGTTTTAAACTACTGAGGCAACTGGTTGTTTATATGTTAACACTGAGTGGTTAGTTGTTGTGATGCGTAACACCACTTAATATTCCGTAACAGTACACACGACAAGCTGTTTTAACCAACGCTGGTGAATTCACACCAACGCATTGTTGCGTATAGAATGTGTAAACACACAGTCAGAAATGAAGTAACATTACATTTTAAATTCGGGAGTCAGTCAGACTTGTAGTTAGAATGATGCCGGTTCGATTACCGGCTGTGCAAATGGCGTTGTTTCCTTGAGCAAGACACTTTATCCTACGTTGCTCCAGGGGGATGTCCCTGTTTTTATGCAAGTCGCTCTGGATGAGAGCTAACTTAGTATACTTCCCTCAGATCTGCCATAATCCATATGTCACTAGCCCATCAAGACTGTACAAATATGTATGCATTTGTATGTATGTTTGCGTATTGTACGTTTGTCTGGGTGTTCAATGCGTGGTGTGGGTTTTAGGGGTGGGAAGCGTAGTGGGTGGGGTGGAGGGTTTGGGACCGTGTTTGGGACCGTGTTGGGTCCGTCTGGACACTTAAAATATATTCATATATTCTCTCTCTATATATATATACAGGTCCTTCTCAAGAAATTAGCATATTGTGATAAAGTTCACTATTTTCCATAATGTAATGATAAAAATTAAACGTTCATATATTTTAGATTCATTGCACACCAACTGAAATATTTCAGGTCATTTATTGTTTTAATACTGATGATTTTGGCATACAGCTCATGAAAACCCAAAATTCCTATCTCAAAGAATTAGCATATCATGAAAAGGGTCTCTAAACGAGCTATTAACCTAATCATCT
>JACXGM010023117.1:0-16367 GCA_016801145.1 Umbra pygmaea | reverse complement strand
TGTATCCATTGCGAACATATTTTATTACAGTTATAAAATGTCCATAAAATCATTGTTGTAGTGGCGGCGACTAGCGGTTTGAGCTCAAACAACGCTAAGAGAGAGCTACGAATGGTCCAGACCAACCTTACGAAAGTGTGACTTACAGAAGATATACTTAGCGTACGAACGTTTCGGGAACCGTGCCATTGGGTTAAGATAGAGGTTAAGGAATAGGTTAAGAACTACTTAGCGATAAGAACGTTTTGGGGAACCGGGCCCAGTTTTATAGGAACTATACTTGATTTGTGGCGTAGTAACATGGCAACAGTAAAAGCAATGGTGGGGGGTACGTTAATGTTTCACGATAACCGCACGCCTCGTGACATTCTTCTCTTTTTCTTTTCACCTCCGCAGTGAAAGCTACTCGGCTTTCAGCCTCATGGCTTTCTACACTGCTGAGGTGTGCGGTTATTCCCTGGCAACGCACAGTCTGGCGTGTGTTCATCTTTACGTAACAAGCATGCAATATCCCTTTGTCATCCAACAACATAAAGAAAAAAAAGAACAGGAAGTTCAACAGAGACAGATGGTCGTAGACCTTCATAAATCTGGTAATGGCTACAAGAAGATCCACAAACGATCGAATATACCACTGAGCACTGTCAGGGCAATTGTAAAAAAATACAAAATATATGGAACAGTTAAAAACCTCACAAGTAGAGGATGCATATACCTTTTGCCCCACAGGATAGGGAGGAGGATGGTGAGAGAAGCAAAAAAAACTCAAGAATCACTGTGAAAGAATTGCAGGCCTTGGTGGCATCTTGGGGTCACCAGGTTTTAAAAAGCACCATCAGATGTTACCTCTTTAACCATGGCCTCTTTGGAAGGGTTGCCAGAAGAAAGCTGTTTCTGACACCAAGACACTGACACAAGCGCTTAGAGTTTGCCAAACGTAATTTAAATTATAAATGGAAAAAGCTGCTCTGGTCAGATGAGAGCAAAATTAAAGGTTTTGATTGGATACAGCATCGGCATGTTTAATGTCGAAACAGAGATGCGTACAAGGAGAGGTACTTCATACCCACAGTGACATATGGTGGTGGGTCAATGATGTTATGGGGCTGTTTTAATTCCAGAGGTCATGGGGCACTGGTCAAGATTGATGGCATAATGAATTCCACCAAGTATCAGGTAATTTTTGCTGACAATCTGGTTGCCTCTGCCAGAAAGCTGGGACCAAATTATACCTCAAGATCCACACAGAAATGGTTCTGTGACAACAAAATCAATGTTCTGCCATGGTAATCTCAGTCGCCAGACCTCAATCCAGTCGAAAATCTGTGGGCTGAGTTGAAGAAGGCAGTTGATAAGTGCAAAGCTAAGAATGTGAAGGATCTTGAAAGGATCCGCATAGAGGAATGGTCCACAATCCCTCCTTAACCTTGTCAAACATTACAGGAAGAGACTCCATGATGTTATCCTTGCCAGAGGTGGTTGCAGTAAGTACTGAATAAGGAGTGCCAATAATTATGGAACCGTGATTTTCATGACATTTATTTTGTGTTCAATAAATGTATGAGTTTGGTTGGTTCCATTACAACATTAATAAAGTGCAGTGTTTCTCACGTTGGTATTTTGTGTTTATCTCTATAATTATATTGTATATATAATACAATATATACAATATATATATATAAGTGTTGTTAGTGCATTGCCAGTCAGGGGCACTTGGAGCCCATGGTAATTTATGCATTTTAGGCCATGCTTTTGTTTGTAACAAACATTGCATAGTGTAGTCTGTAGGTAATCATTATCCCATATACATTTTGTTGATGTTTAAAATATCAAGAAATGTCAGTGTTTGTAAGCTGGTTACTTGAAATAGAAGTAGTTCCATTGTTGAGGATTGATATTTTACAAATAGCACCATTAAACATGAAGTTATGTTTACGATTAGGTTATGATTAGGCAATAGGTAACATCGTTTTCAGGTCAAGTTTAGGTCTCAGGTCCCCACAAGATTAGAAAAACATTTGTGCAGGTGTGTGTGTGTGTGTGTGTGTGTTTGTGTGTGTGCTGTCTCGTAACAGAGTGAAGTGAAGCAGCCAAACCGGGGCAGGGATTAAATTACTTCAGTCTGGTATCCCTCATACGGACCAGCGACACGATGATGGTGACAGGAGAGGATCTCTGCCTCAGGTGGTCCAACCCTCTGTCTCAATTCAGACAAATGAAACACAACTCATCATATCATTGACGTTGTTGAGTCACCCATCTTCTTCCACCGGAAGTTACAGTAAATGTGTGTGTGCTTGTTTCTCCGCCTTTCAACAGCATATGCAAACAACACATGAAACAATTGAATGAAATGCTGTTGTTAGGTTTAGGGTTTGGGGTTAGGTTTTGCTGTTAGAATTATAGTTAGGCTTATGAAAATGCGGGTGATTTTGCAGGTTCTTTAAGTAGCAGCCGTATTTTTCGTGAATCCATAATTGTAACTCAATGTGTTAGTCCTCAGTGGCTCAGTAATTAAGTACGCATTAGATATTTGGTTGTGTGTGTCTGTGTGCATACAATATGTGGCTTTGTCATATTTGAATCCTATTTAAATGTAAATTTGTTGATTCAAGTAAGGCATGTAAAAGTGTGTGTTTATAACATTTTACTTCATGGATGTTAGTTGAATTACATCATGCCGAAAGGGACTCTATAAAGAGAACAGCATTTAGGTTAAGGGAGAGAGATAGATAGAGAGGATGGTGACAAGAATCCAAATTGAATGTGAGCTAAAACAAATACAAGATTTGAGAATCCCCTCAGGAATCAATAGGTCTTACTAGTGAGCCGGCACAGAGTAAATGAGATTTCCATCAAAGAGGCATCATTATTTGTTGCATTTTCATTTATATGGTTTTAACTTCATTACCACAGGTCTATCATGAGTATAAAAGAGCCATCGATTCCAGCTATGTCCGTGGGAGGCACATCGTTTCTGAACATCCACCCACTCTGAGTAATTAGGCCCTGTAATCACTGTTTGGGTATCAGAGCTCAACTGACCTGGGTGATTACAAGAATACTGGTTCCTAACCCCTTGCTGTTGTGTAACATGTTATAACACTTCAGTCTATACAACAACCGCTGATACACCTTTAACAAAACCCATTAGTCATTGAAATGCCTATGAATATGAACAAACTACAAAATGGCCACAGTAAGAGTGTAATGAATTTATAGCTCCAGGGCAGTAAAGATTTACCCTGCGGCAAAGTCCTAATCTACCCTGTGTCATTCTGATCTGGGGCCCTGTGGTTTTCAGTGTTACATGGTGTAAGTGGTTGTATTTATTTAATCTAGTTCTCACATTTCTATGGTGTGTTCAGCGGGTTAGAACCGGTTAGCACCTGGCCACAAGTAGCCATGGAGAGGCGTCGGGAGGATCTCAGAGAACTCCAGTATAGGCATCAGTTCTCTGGGCAGAAGGCCTTCAGTAGTCTAACCACAGGTACTTATCACTGGTCCACTGGGCTGTTTGGTAGTTGAGCCCTCCAGACAGAGCCTAGTCAGATAATGACACCAGTCCTCTCAGTGTATTATATCGACTGAACGAACCTCATGTGCTAGGAAACGCATTTACTGATTCTCCTCCTATTCCTTCTGAGCTCCTTGATGCAAATACGGTGGATGCTTCCAAGCATTGTAGCAGTGTAATGTGTGTGACTCTGAGAGTGTGTACACGAGAGAGAAACAGAGACTAACATTCATTCAGACAGACAGAAACAGACAGACAGATATCTCATCAGGAAACAGGCAAGGATTATGTCTGTAAAGTCACTGTCTCCCCCTTTCCCCCAGATACTCCGTCTCCTCTCCTCCTCCATCCTCTCTCTCGCTCACTCTCTCCGTTCTTAAATCCCTTCATCCCCCTGCAGCCCTCTATAATCCCCAACAATGCGGTGCATTCTCTTCATGTGAACAGAGACGAACAGTGAGGCATCCATTAGGTTGCATAATTTACCCACAAAAATAAAAGTCCCAAGAAAGGGGGCACTCCCACTGAGTGCATCTCACCACAGAAAATGTGCTCCAGTCAGCCAGCTAGGCTGAAGGCTTAAATGTACAGCTCAAAGGCTGGACCTCAGACATCACAGATAAATCCACAGCCTTATGCTTGCCCACTGACCCCCATCTTCACAAATTACTTAATGCTCACGCTCAGATTCGATCACTTATGGTAAGTTTGACTCAATAGAACACTGTGGAATCAACATATGCTCACAGGCTTACCAAGACGAGAGTTCAAATATGTAAAATGTTACTGAGTGGGGACATTTCACAAGTCCACATGAGGGAAAACTGCTTTTTAGATTAGGGGTTAGGTCAACAGTTACAATAGGTGATAGTGAAAGAATTTGGGGATTTTGGGGTCGGCGTAAAGGTAGGGATGGGGTTTATACGGGTAACATATTTTGATGTCCTAATAGCCAAGTTATACATGCATCGGAATGTGTGTGTTCTCCTGTATGGCAGCCTGGCATCTTTAGGGACAAAATGGAGCTGTCATGCCCGTGAAACGCATTCCAACAGAACCAAGTGTTCAGGCACCGTCAGGGACAAACTTGCACAACCAGATCAGTGCCATCTGCTATCCACGTGTGTGTTTTTGTGTTTGTGTGGCGTGTGTATTCACATTTTAGTAACCTGGTGGGAACCAAAGATACTAAATAAAGGAACAGTTGACCTTGCATCTAACTTTCAACAGTCCCCACGAGGAAAAATACTATTTTTGGATTGGGGGCTAAGTTAGTAAAACATTCACTGTTACGAGCTAGGAAAAGGAGATCCATAGGTTTTTCATAGGTGTGTCGGCCTGAGCAGTTACTATCAAAAGAAAGTACAAAGTGGAAAACACAATTGATTATAGAATAAGGGGAGGGCATGAAGAGTTATAAAATGATCAAACAGAGAATATTAGGAAATGCATATTGATTAGTTAAAGAATAAACAGCTATGTGCGTGTGAAAAACAAAAATGTGAAATTGTCTGGAAAATCCAACCCTGCACAGAATTCCTTCTGATATAGTTCACACATACTGTAAGTCTCTTGTTTACAAAATTAGACTATGCAATAGTCCAGTCAGGATGAGATCACAGAAATGCTCTTAAGCTACAACATTTCAATTGATTTTGAATGAAAATATATGGATTATTGAGGAATATATTAAAGGAATGAAGAGCAATCTGAAGCTGATTTTTTATAGTATTGTATTACTAATTTAACAGCACCAATTACATTACATTGTAAAGTCATCAACATCAACCTAGAGTCTAATTTTATCATGGCCAAGATTTAATAAGAAGAAAATGTTTGAAAGTAAGCAGCTGTTTCTCCTTAGCCATTAAATAATTCAAAACAACCTACATGAACAGCATGATATTATTCTACTGAGCCAGCAGGAGTGGACAGATGAAGAGGTCGATAGTAACAGAACCCTGACTCCAACAACATGACTGTCTCTGGAACCAGGCGGGGGCAGAGTTGGGTGGCCTAGACAGAGCAACCCTTACCAGAGACCCAGGAAGAAGAGGAGCAGAGCAATGTTTGGAGGAAGAGAGCCAGAGAATTCCAACTGTCTCAATTGTAGTAACCTTGTGAGAGAGAGCAGCAGGAAAACAAGAACCCTGGCCTTTTTGTTTCTGCAGCGAATCCTCCTACTCATCATAAAATAAACAGAAATAGACAGTTAAAATATTGACATTGGGTGAAAACAAATAAAGAAATATTAAAAGAATTAATGGCTATGACAATCTATACTAGTACTACTGCTAATAATAATACTACTACCATTAATACTGCTACTACTAATAATACTACTACCACCAATACTGCTACAACTGCTAATACTGCTACTACTGCTACTACTGCTAATACCGCTACTACTGCTAATACTAGTAATACTCATACCACTAATACCTTTACTACTACTAATACTATTACTGCTTTTACCGCTAATACCTCTACTAATACTATGACTACTACTACCATTAATATCTCTACTACTACTAATACTATTACTACTACTGCTAATACCTCTACTACTACTAGTACTACTACTACTACTACCACTAATACCTCTATTACTACTACCATTAATACATCTACTACTACTAATACTATTACTACCATTAATACCTCTACTACTACTAATACTATTACTACTACTGCTAATACCTCTACTACTACTAGTACTACTACTGCTATTCCTGCCTTTTTAGCTACTCCACAAATTACCATCTAGTTACCTTACGTCATCATAACCACTTGTTTTCAAAGTAAAATTCAGGGATCAGTTTTGGTTTGACAGTGCCATATTTAAAACCAGTTGCCAAAAATCCCACAATGCATCTTTATGCTAAATAACGGTTAGTCAATTTGAATAAGAGCATCTGCTAAATTACTGAACATGTAAAAAAATAAAGATGGACATTAATTGTAAAAGGATTATGAGCTAAACTAGATTCAGCCATGAGGAGACAGGGAGACGGCCCAGCAGGTGAAGCATTGAGTAAGAACAGGTGCCTGGTACTACAGGGGAATAAGACACATAATTATAAATATTAATAATTGTTTAGGTAGACCTTTTCTCAATATAATCCACTTCTGTTCCTCTTTGGACTGCTACTGTTCAACAAGTTTACAGTAGTTTAAGTTATGTCAACACTGCAAAGATGTTACCTACATATTAATAATATCGTAAGTGGCTACTTTAAACGTCTATTACTAAACATTTGTGGCAGTAATGTAGCACCATAATGTGCTACATTGAAATTTTGTGGGATCACATTTTAAATAGTGTGGAAATTCCTCCACCGTCCAGCCGATTTGGATGTAAACACCCCAAAATTACATCTGCACATTCAGCTCATACTATTATCTAATTTGAACTCCAACATGCTGTGGTGACAGCTGAAATAATGATAACTTAGGCAATGTTCAAATATTTATGGACCTAACTGTATGTACTGTATGTATGGTACCCAGAGGTATAGATTTCTAATAAGGTAGTGTTTAGATTAAGCGAGTGACAGCGAGTGACAAAAAGCAATGCCAACGCTCTTCCGCTCATTTAATCACAACACAGCTAAAAAAACGTGGAGAAATAACCATTTGGTAAATGCAGCATTAGCAAAACCCTGACATGCAGTGATAGGTGCTCAGAGCTGAGGATTCCCAGGCCTAAGCAAGCCTAAATGGAGGTCATACCCCTCTAATGGAGAATGAAAATATGATATTCTAACTCAAGTCTTCTCCTCTTGGGGATGTGTATCTCGTCCAGTAAAGATGGTGATCTGAATGTGCGGAACGAGGTTCTCTCCAGTTAGCTGGGATTCACGTTTTTAATCTCCCAGGTTTTTACCACTCAGGAACGAGTATCAATATGGAACCCAGGAAATAACTTAGTCATAAGAGGAGTCCATCATGAGTAGCAGGAGAAGAAAGTATGGTACATGTTTTTCATGATTGTAGAGATGACGTTTAGCTCTTGGCTTGTGGAGGTTTCGCTGAGTTATTGGTCTATTTTAAACCATTTTACTAGCAGACATTCACTCAGAAAAGTAGTATAGTAGATACAGAATGTGTCATTGCTGGACATAAAAGTGTCTAGGGTTTAAGTGATAGACAGAACAACTGACTACAATTATGAGAAACAAGTGACATTAAACAGCTCATTAAAAACGTTGGTGCTCTGTTTGGATACTAGTTTAGTGTCTAATCAGATTTTGTGTGGAACATCACATGACCTACTCAGCTGCCATCAACCAGCAGTCATGGGGTTACAGCTCAATCTTCATATCTTCTCCTCCAGGCCCTAAATTGGCCTTCAGTACTCCTCCTGCCTCCATCCCAGTCTCCAATCTGGAGTAAGCTGGCCTCTATACTGTACTTTAAGACATGAATTCAGTCGTTTATATATTTTTTTGCTTGCTCCAGCAGGTACATTTTATTTCTTGAAATGTTATCAATTTAGTTTCCTTCAGAGTGGTTGTGAACGTTTCACTTGGGGACTGCGGGAGAAGATAACTCTTGAACCCTTTTCCTTCTATGCACGCGTGAGGACGTGTATATAGTGCCACACACATATTTACGTGCGCACACACAGGCAGTTTTCCCCTGGCTGGTTTCGAGCATCATCATTTCGGCAGAAGATGTTTCTCGCCGTTTGTGGTACAAACCGTGTGAAGGTATAACGACTGCACATGGTCCTGTTGAGAGGAAGCCACATGTTCGTCAGCTCTGCCAGGACTCATGAACAAAGAACAATGATCACATTATTTACCTCATGTCAGCCTCTAGTTTTCTTTTCTCGAGTCCACATATATTGTTGGAGTATGACGATCCTGAATGATTGTTAACAAAATTACCTTGATTAAAAGTGGAACTCGTTCAACAACGCTCATTCAAAAGGATTTTCACCTAATTATCATGGTTTGTTAGTTGGATGCTATGAATAGAAAAACTCATGTAAGAAATGGAATATTCTCCCGTGGCCAAATTCCCATTTACTCTCTCCGAGAGTGCAGGTGATGCAGGTTATTCAAAAGTGTTTTCCGCCTACTAATCAGTCCAACTCCAGATGTTCTGCCGGAAGCGTATGTGCCTGATCCACTTGTACACACCTGGCTGGCTAGCTGTCCCATTCCTGGGACTTTCCTGGCCTCGGGCTGATACTACAGTGTCTCTCAGTCCAGAAACACATACTGTCACAGTACATCAGCATCAGTGAGTTCACCTGCACAGACATCTGAAAACCCCTAATATCCCCCACTTTTTGCTTCCCTGTGGTTGTCCTTTGTTGATTTTGGTACTTCAATTCAGGATAGTCTTGTACATTTCTTACCAACCACAACACAACTCTACAGACTGGAAACGGATTCCCAACCTATGGGTTGTGGCCCAAATGTGGAACCAACTTTTTTACTATTAAAAAAACCATTACGCTTCTGATTGTTGGTGAATAACATTTCTCATACATGGATAAAGGGAGCAATTTAAAAGAATAAGTAAGAATTCCCTGTTACAGTCTAAATACTCCATGGATCTGAGAATGTGTACAGTGACTCAGAAAGGTGTAGGCTGATTTGAATCCCAGAGAATTATATGCTCTTATTAATAACATCATAACAAAACAGTGGCCCCTAGGCTTATATTAAGCATGTTGCTTTTAAATCTATTCCAATAATTCTTGCTGTATTTTGCAGACAGCACTGATAGAAATAGCAGCCATTACACAAAGCCATTAACGGATTAAAAGCTTTCCATCGTCTTTCGGTTGCTACACCTACCTCATCTTCGGAGCAGTCAAAGGAAAAGATGGACTCCCCTGAGAGTTGAGTAGAAAGGGAATCAGAAGATATTTCACAGTGGTCACAGTGAAGACTGGTGACGGCGGGAGTGAAACAGCTCAAAAAAGGCGGGAGTGATCCCAGGTGTGGGTGCACTCCCATCTAGCAGATTACCATGGTAAGTACTTATCAAGCACTTTCGCGAGGTAAATCACTGTGGCCCGCCATGGAAGCGATGTGGACGAGAGGAGATAAGAATACTGAGTAGTTGAATTAAATACAGCGTCTCTGCATTCTTAAGCAGGTCTGTGTAATGGGTTAGACTAGTGAAGTTCCTCCATTACGAGTCCACTGGTGTATATGCCCACGAGCTTCTAGTAAGCTGTGACAAACATGTTGAGTGGACACTTTCAGTCAATGGTTTATGGTTTTTTTAAGCAGAAACACTTTGTGTACCTATGTTTTTCCTCTGTAAAGTCTGGCCATTATTCATTTCTATCACATACACCATGAACTCAACCAATAAAAGAATGACTATGCCACGTGGTGAAATGTACATTTTGTATTGTTGTGGATATCTTCGACAAATTATTTATGAATGTCTTCATGTTTTCGTTTGACACAACTTGGCCATTACCCCATATGTTATTTGTTTTGTTTTGAAGAAGGCATAAAAGCCCAAACATTTGTTTCTCCGTGTTTTGATTCATAATTGAAAAATAAAAAAACTGAAATCCAACTGGATCAAAATTCCCTGATACAGATTGGTTTTGTTTAGCAGGGTACGATGGCAATATGTCTGGCCTCTCTCTAGGTTTCTTCCTAGGGTTCACCTACAAGATAGTTCTTCCTAGCTACTGCGCATCACTTGTTTTTGCTTGCTCTTTGGACATCTGCTATTGTTAAAAGGGCTTTAAAAAATACATTTGATTGATTGATTTTTATGTATGGTGAAGTAGCATACAGTCATATACGAGTTAAGAAAAGTATCTGGGTTAAGACTGGTCCGAGGTTTCTAGGGGTGCAACGGATCAAAAAACTCACGGATCGGATCATCCTCGGATCAGGGTCACGGATCGGATCATTTTTCGGATCAGCAAAATAAAAAAATAATTTGAATTTTTTGTTAGTTGTTTTTATAATTTTCAATGATTATGATGAGCAATATGAGAGAGAAATGTGGTTAATATTGATCGTTGTTTAGGTAAATTAAATCACGTTAAACCTTTTCCTCGCCATAGGAGCCAATGAAGAAGAAAACTTTAACGTGAGATTACTTCGATAATCGTTAGATTTCGGTTTAGTTATTTTGACAGGCTTAAGTGTTCATAAGATATGGCCATGAGAAATTTGGTGATGATTGACCATTGTTTAGGTACATTAAAACCACGTTAAGCTTTTTCACATTAAGCGTTTTATTAGGTCCCGTATACGATTGGATGTCGTAACGTGGCTCAAACACTTTCGGCATGTGTTTAAAGTCCTCCTTTTGCACAACCGAATATGGCCTCATGTCTGCACCTATAAATACACTGATAGCGTTTGTGATGGCTTTAGCCAGGTCTGATTAATTGCTTAAAAGCCACGGTGATAAGAGGCTGTTTTGCAGCTTTCGTTTTCACTCCTGTCAGTGAAACACCGGGGTGATATCGCTTCAAATGCGTGGCCATGCTTGATGTGTTTCCACTGTCATATTGCTTTCTTGTGCCACAGTGCCTACACACTGTCACGGTTTTATCCACTAACCTCTTTCCTTCATCATTATATTTAACAGGGAAACCAATATGCTCCATAGGATTTCAATGACGCGGGGAGTTCAAGCTACTCCGTTCCTCCGCTCGCCATGATCTTGCTGTGAGCGGACTGAACATGCGCACAACATTGTTTTTCAATAATCAATCCGCGGATCACGTGTGTGCCGAACCGAAGATATTGATCCGAACGGATCACGGATCAATGACGATCCGTTGCACCACTAGAGGTTTCCCAAATCTCTTGTTGAGTCTCCCCAAATGTTTAACTTATTTGTGTTAACCCTAAACATCTGATTCAATTTCGATCAGGATTTCCAGTTTTTGGTTAAAAGAACAACGCTTCCAGAGGAGATGTTAGAGAAACTCAGGATTACTACCAGAGACATGAGTCTGGGCTTACTATATGCATGTTGGTTTTCTTATGCCCTTCACAAAATTGTGTCACAAATGTTTTCTAGGAAAATAGGAAGATTGTCTAACCTCGATTGGTGTTAGCCCAAGAAAAACTGATTAAAGCAAAGTTTAAATATTTTACCAAAAAACTCTTATTATTCGATGACATTAATATTTAGTCATTATCCCCTAGTGGAATTTCCTATATATTTTGCCCACTCCTTTACCTAAATCCAATTACACTGTGCTTTTTTAAACACTGAATATATTTCAGCTGACTAGTTAATGTTACACGTTTCACTCTCATCCGTGCACAGTGGGAGACTACCTAGGTCTAAATAGGGTGTGTTTCATTTTTGCTTAATGAGTGAACATTAATTAATTAATACATCTGGGCTGATGTCCTTGAAATGTGTCCTCAAAGCTTTTCCAAAGATTATCTCGTTTATCTCAATTTACATGTTGGGGTTTTGGAAAGTCTGGCAAATTCTCATCTAAATGCCTACATGATGTACCTGCAGTAAAACTGCATCAATCAATAAATCACTGTATACTGTATATATTCAACCTTTAATCAGCCGACTGTTGATCTACAGTATGCTGTAGAGAAGCTACAAAACATGAACTCCCAGAAAAAACAGAAGACACGGACAAAGTTGCACACGGGGAAATATACTTTTTAAATTTGTATTTTTGTATGCAGTATTTTTCTTTTCACACAGCATTGTACATTCTCACACCTGACGGAGAAGCACACAGAGCTTGAACCTGATTGTAAACTCAAACCCGCAGGCATTATTAGCACACGGCCATGGGTGGCACAGCAACAGGGAGAGACGGGCACTGTTCCGCTTCAGGCAGCTATGACTCCTGGGACATGTTGACATTTCTGATTGGTGAACTCTGAATTTCTAGAAACCTCATTATTAAAGTAAGGACTCAAGTCTCACTTAATCCAGTGGCAGTTTTAATGTTCAACACAATCCACCTACTCTGTGTCATTTCTCACCAAAGTCTAGGTCACGTTCAAGTACAATGCACTTACTCTGTTTCTTTTATTGGCCTCGTCCACGAATACCAGGGGTCCATTTTCTACATGGCCACCATTTTGATACTAATGGACAGTGAGGCCTGCGACTGCTCAAGTCCAAAGTATTAACCAGCTTGCCAAGTGAGGATCACTTTCAAGAAGTGGAGTGGCCTTACACCATATCCACTGTGTTCATTCAGCCACTCTCAGAAGTGTTGTGATTCAGACAGCTAATCCTATTTCACACGACGGAGCGGCGCTCGGTGGCTTCGTCTGCGCAGAAGAGCAGTTCGATTCGTATGTGGAACATGATGATCATTATATGCCACACTCAAAATGACCGTCAACATATCCAGCTATTATGGGGTGCTACCATTGTGTTTTATATATTTGCCAATGCCAGCAACACAAGCAGCACACTGCAGAACAACAGTGTTACAAACAGACAGAGGCCGACAGATGCTTGACAATAATCTGTACATATATACACTTAAGAGGCAATAACAAGATCCAATATGTACTTTAACAGGGTAGACCAAACCCTATAGTACACAGATTCTTTTCAGTAATTAGCACAACAAGAAGAGAAAAATAAACACAAAAATATATATACATTGTCTATTGAAAGTATACCATAAAAAAAGCTTTGTACACGTCTTCGATGGGACGGCATTCGTTTCGGCGTAAAATGGAGAATAGGAATGAATGGCTTGATGTTAAGGCATGTTGTCTGAGAAAGACAGATGATTTTATAATAGACACGGTAACAGACAGCAAGGACAGTGATCCCAGTGTAAGGGAGAGTGGCGTTGTTGATCTGCGAGGCCAAACTGAGGTGGAGGCACACGGCTAAGGATATTAAAGCGCAGGAGTAATACGCTGGAACACACTGCCTCATAGCCACAGGCATGGAAACAAATCTGAAAGGCCTGACTACAACACTAATGCCAGTAAGAGCTCTGAGACCCAGTGCCTTTCTCTCGCTCTTCCCATTTCTCTCCCCTTCTCTCTCTCTCCCCTACTGTCTCTCTACTTCTCTCTCTACGTCCCTAAATTCCCCACCGTCTCAATTTCTCATGCCCCCGCTCCCCTGCGTCTACCTTTATCCAAGGGTTTAATTTTAGTACAGATTCGGTTCATCAACACGGCGCTGGGCGCCCCAATAGATCACGGAACAAGACATCTTTGGATATTATTAAAAGAATTTGGGCCGGGGAGGTAAAAGCGCATGATTACAGCTGTACAAACACAGCCGACGTGACAAATTTAGAGTTGGCACACTTGATCCCTCCCCCTTGATGTCTGCTTACGTGGCTTATGCCCATATTTATTTAGGATGTTCCCTGTGTGTAAACCGAGGCCTGTCGCGCTCGCATCATCGTCTGTGCTGTCGCTCATTTTCACAACTGGCCGCATAAGACAATCGGCGGACGTTGAGAATTGACAGGGCCTATTAAAAAATGACAACAGTGGTCGTGAACGTCACTGTCCAGATTGGAACGGGTGCATTAGGCTGCACTAATGCCATCTTGCCTGCTTAATTAACACTCCAAATTAAGTCAGCGCTACTCCCCTCTCCGCATTCATTCCCAGACACTTGTGACGGATGATGCAACGAGCTGTAGCGCACAGATATGCCCAGCTAATATTTATCTCTTTTTAGCATCATGTATTATCCGCGAGAACATGAGTCAGATCTAACACCCCTCCCCTGAAGAGAAAGATGAATACGCATCACGTACACAATTCCACAGCGGAGTCGTTTCCCCCTGGAACTATCATCAAAACCCCTTTACCTTCCCCTCAGGTGGGAGTGAATTTTTTTGCAAGTTCACAGGAAAGTGAGCAACAAAAGAAACATGAACATCAGCAAAAGACTCATCAGGCACAGAGAGAGTAGCTCAGAGCTGCCAGAGGCTCCACAGAACCCCCCCCCAAACGCTACTCCAACACGGGCAGGAAAGAGATGGCCGAGGGTGATAATGTCTCTCTCTCTAACTGTAACATCCCCACCTACAGACCGAGAGACGCCGTGAACCTCAGGCAGGGGGTAAATTAGTTCATCTCCCGCCCTGAGCCTAAACCATGGACGGCCCCTCGGGCATCTGCCCTGCTGAGCCAACTGATTTCGGGTTGTTGTTTTTTTTGCTTATGTTGTTTTCCTCAGCCATTATTCTAATTCCCTCTCATTACTGTGCCTGTGGTGGCTTTCTCAGAGCTTGTCAAGGATAAGAATAAGCGGCGCGTAAACCACAGAGACGAACACCAGGTCAGGGGCATCGGATGCGGTTGTGAACAGGTTGCAAACGCAAGGAGACAAACACAGAGGAGGAAGAGCAAAAGAGATCTCTATGACACACCATCCACTCAGTCATTTCAGTAGTGGTTGGGAACATGGCCAAAACAACAAAGCGGGTGTATTCTTAGCAAAAAAAACTTCCTATCTGAGGAAACATGGCAAGATGAAACAGATAATAAGGCATGGCACAAACAAGTCAAAGGAGGGAACTGTCATGGCTCAATCAATCAGCGGCCATGTTTTCTTCGAGATAGGTGGTAGTCTTGGCCTCCGGCATTGGCCTTCTCACGAAGAGGCAGAGCGAAGCTGGATGTCCTATTCTTGAAGCTTGAAGCATGCGCTGGACAGACAACCCCCATCGATTCACCCAGAGCGTCTTTAATAATTCAGACATTTACTTATTTATCTGCACAGGTTGTTCAACTCCATGTCTACTGATGTGTGAGGGTGAAGGCCAGCTATGAGTGAAAATGATCAAAAGTGATTAGAGCAGGCGAGGACAGGCAGGGATTACAGAGACGGGCCAATGCTGAAGGCTAACAAAATGAAAGCAGGAAATGGGTGAGAGGTGTGAATGTCAATTTCCTCCACGTGGCCGCGTTGGCACTCTAATGGCCGTCTCTCCGGCACTTTCGTCTCTTCATTAGTGCATTCCATGTCAGTGCCGTCGGGGAGGTGGTGAATGTGATGCTGAAGCTAACTGAGGGTGGTGGTGTGGGAGGGGGCGTGGTTAACCCTGGCAAACCCAGCCCAACATGGCAGCAGACAGGAGCAGCAGTGGCAACATGGGGGCCATTTGTCCCGCCGACCCTTTATGGCCCCCCCGGGCCCCGGGGCCCACGCTAGACTTCTCCTTCTCCGAATACGGAGGCATGACATTGAACTGCTGACTCTCCTCCTTTCCAGCTTCATCACTGTCGTCCACCTGAGAACAGAGAGAGAGAAACAGAGAAAAAGGCAGTGATAAAGACAAAGAAGGACAGAGGGGCTGTGATCAGTCCTAATTAAAATGGAGGGAATATAATTATGCAGGTAACCATCACGTTACAATCCATACGGTATCCTGCCGTGTGCCGATATTAACCGCCACGGCAGTAAAATAAGCTTATTAAAGCCATTCATTATTGCGTATATCAGGGAGGCCGTCAAAGCGCTCCTGACAGAGAAAAAGCTGCATTAAAAGTAGACGTTAAGCATACAGTAAGCGTGGAATTCATAAAGTAAATGCGTTGTCGTTATTACGAGAGACAGGGTCATGAGGATCACCAGGGTGGGGGAGAAAAGAGGAGCATCTAGAACCAAAGGGAGAGGAGGGCTCAGAGGAGAGGAGAAGAGGGAGGAACTGGAAGAGGGTACAGGATTGTGGCGGAGGAGCAAAGAAGGGGAGTGAGGGAGATTAGGGTGGCAACAGAAAGGGTCTGGAGACAGATGGGTGTGAATAAATGAATATCAACACCAGAGGACTGACGCTCCCTCCTGCAAACATCTCCGACTAATCCTCAGAGAGAGAGAGAGAGAGAGAGAGAGAGAGAGAGAGAGAGAGAGAGAGAGAGAGAGAGAG
>JACXGM010023116.1:0-16367 GCA_016801145.1 Umbra pygmaea | reverse complement strand
ATTTTGTTGTTATTTTTGTAATGCATTAATCTGTTTTATGCTTGGAAAAAGTTGTACTGTTGAAGTACTTTTAAGCACTTTGTTTGTTGCACTTATTTGTTTCTGATGGACCATTTGGTGGGCTTTGAATGAAGAACAATGTCCCTCCCTAACTAATCTTCTGTCATTTTTGGCTGAACATAAATCATTAAGTGCTCTTGAGAATACAATTATTCACAACATGGGTTAGGTTTCAGTAAAAAATTTGTTTAATACCATTCTAATCAAAATATCAATCAACCTACCTACTGTAGGTCAAATTTTAAACACTGGTCTATGAATAAGGCTTTATTGTGGTACATAGGCATTTAGACACACAACCGTTTTCTGGTGGAATGTTAAGCTCAAGTCAAAAAAGGCCGTACAAGTCATGATTCCAAACATGTATCAGAGTAATTTCAGGTATTGCACATCTTTAGCAGACCACTCAAAAATCTACTAGAATGCAGGAAATCACATTACTTAACCCCAAATTTCCTGGGGATGGACCTTCAGCTATGTCTGCTTCACAGAATGTAATATTGTCCATCTCCAATAGGCTGCCCCTATCAACGGCTTTATGCCTCCCCACAAACCACCAGAATGCAGGGTACAACATGGGTACAACATCAAATTAATTACAATTCTCTGATATCTGAGCCAACAACCTGCGTGCGTGGCATAATTTTGGTCACCCCTGACAAAATCTCACTCCAAGGTTTTTTGAAAAGTTGGCAGCTCTGTGCGTCTGACACATGGTTTGAGCTCCCTATTTATAGACATTTAATTGATTCAATACAACGATCACACCAACTAAACAAATATAACTTCAGTTTTTTGCATTTGTTACACTTTCTGTATGTTCAAATGTATTACATTTATTATTAAAGTGCATTTGCGTTGAATTTTTGGACTGATAATGGTTACATGATATGAAATGGCAGCATGCCAGAGAGTCTGATGTAATATCATCACATTCCAAGCACAGATCAGTGTAAACGGTATTCCAGTTAGGCATCAACCTAGGCTTACCCTGACAATTAACCTGCCCCGGACCAGGTTAGTTTCCCAGCATAAGTTGCCAGGGTAACTGAGTTTGAACTATTTTCAGTTAGCTTTATGGAATGGAATTCACTGAAAATAAGCCTGACTAAACAAAATAAGCCTGGCTTGTTTTCTAAACTAGTTTTATGGAACACCCCTCGGGTACGTGGGTGTTCTTGTTCCTTGTAGCATATGTCTTTAGTGTGTGTTGAGTGTAGAGTTGGTTTCTTGTGTTTTAGTTCATGTTATAGAGTCTGTTCTTGTGTTTATGTAGTGTTGTTCTTGTTTAGTATGTTAGGTTTCATTGTCACTCATGTATGCTTGTCTATGTTCTTTTCCAGTTCACTTTTATGGGTTCAAAAAGATCTCACATTTGATGAAGACGCGCCTGCCTCCTATATACACACTGAACCGTGACACAATTAGAGGATTTATGAAAATGACTCAAGTGGATTGCAACTAAGCATGAACCATTCTGCCAGTGGAAGATGTACTGCAAGAAGAAAATAAAGTGGTTATCTGTAAGAAACCGTAAAACCAAATGACAGTATTTCACAGGTAGGGGTCAGCGATGTTGCACATGCTAGCTCATGTGTATCAAAAGTAAGTCACACCTCAGCTGCGTCATGAATATAGTCAACAAGAGCTAGAAAGGAAGCGGAACATGCAGCTCTGCTTGAACGTGCTGCAGCGAAAAAGAAAATGTAACAGCTTGAGGCAGCTAGAATCAAAGCTGAAAAGGAAGCGTTAGAGCTGGAAACCGTGTTAGCTGAGAGCAAAGCAAAATTAAGGGTGCTTAGAGACTATGAAAAACGAGAAGATGGTTTGAGTAGCTACACGACAGCACAAAAGACCAGAGATGGACATGTGAAAGAAAGAACTAGCATAATGCTCCCACAACAAGTTAATAGGAACATTCATGTCCAACCAAAAGTGCGGCACTCCTGAATACAACAACAGCCTCAACCGGTCTCCAATTATGTGCCTAATGCTCAAGCTAACAGAGGAGATGACATACTAGCGGTTATGCAAAAACAGAATTTAGTCATTGAACAACAGCAGCTCATCTACCAACAAAGGATATTCCTTTGTTCAAGGGTGATGCGCTACAATACAAATCTTACGTGAGGGTGTTTGAGCAGAAAACCAGCAATGATCAAGATAAATTGTACTTCTTGGAAGAATTTACAGCCGGTGAACCTCAAGAGCTTGCTCGAAACTGTGCACATATGACACCTAACAAAGTCATGACATGAAGGAACGAAGAAGCAAGAGAGCAAAGTTTGCTGATTTGGTGAGCTACATAGACTGCCAAGATAGAATAGCGATGGATCCCCTCTTTGGTAATATCTCAGACAGCCACATAATCTTAAGTGGAAGAATGGACCAAAAGGAAAAGCATCATGGAAGAAAAGAGGTCTGTGAAAGCAGTTTTGCAACCAGTGTTACAAAAACTCAAGAAATGCATGTTAAGTCAGCGAATTCAAGTAAAATTGTGAGTGCTTTTGAGAAGCCGTGTTTGTACTGCCAGCAATCTCACACCCTTGTTCATGTAGCAAAATCAAAGAACAACCAGTCTTTTTGCAAAAGACGAATGGAGTGTAGAAAATGTGCTTTAAGCATCCAGACATTCTGCACATAATAAAAGAAGAAGGTTCTGTCTCACCTGAAAAGAAAGATGGTCATCATGGAAGTGAGGTAATGTGTGCTCAAGTTTATATCCTGTAAGAGTCCTTTAGTCTCATGGGGGCTGAAGAAGCAGAATGTGTGTTGTCAGTAATACCAGTAAAGATGAAGTCAAAAAGGAGTGACAAGTGTGTTGAAACATACGCCTTTCTGGATCCGGTAGGCACAGCAACGTTCTGCACAGAAGACCTGCAAAGGAAATTGAACATTAAAGGGAAACTGACAAAAATAGTTTTTAGCACCATGGGTCAAGACAAACTAGAAGAACAAAAGCTCATGAACAGTTGAACAGTTTCGTCATATCAGACTTGCAAGTATGCGGGCTGGAAGACACCAAGAACATAGAGCTAACTAAGGTGTTCACTCATAGCAACATAACTGTTCACACCGAGAACATACCTAAACATTCAGATAAGTGGCCTTATCTCAAAGTATGCTTCCCAGAGATAGAAGCCGATGTAGTCCTACTTATTGGAGCTAATCGTTCATGATCAATGGCGCCATGGTCCATTATTAATGCTGCGGATGGAGGCCCTTATGCAGTCAAGACTGACATTGGCTGATTTGGAATGGGCCTGTAAGAAGGAACTGGATGATACGATGGATGAAACGCCTAAGTTTTCATTAAACAGAATTTCTGTGATGGAGATTGAGAAGCTGCTGGTCCAACAGTATAACACTGATTTTCCAGAGTGTAACTACGATGACTAAGAGAAGATGTCTCAGGAGGACAAACAGTTTTTATAGTCTGTGCAGAAAACAAAGATTTATGAGAATGGGAATTACAGCATTGGACTGCCACTCAGGAAGCTCCAAATGCTTAAAAACCATTGTGTGGCAGAACAGTGCATACTATGTAGATGAATGTCTGAAGAATTTAGTTATAGAAGATGATGCAGTAACCATTGCTAGAGACCTTCATACCCTGTGTGCCAGCGCAGGCTTCACTTTAACAAAGTGGATGAGCAACAGTAGGAAGGTGTTACTGTCAATCCCTGAAATACATAGAGCTAGTGAAGTGAAAGACCTGGATCTAAGACATGATGCTTTGAGAGGACCCTCGGTGTACAGTGGGACCCAGAACTTGATACTTTCACATACAGTATGAAGCTGCAAGACAAGTCGATGAACAGAAGGGACATTTTATCAGTCGTGAATTCCATCTACGACCCCCTTGGCTTTCTGGCTCCGGTCATCTTGCCCACTAAACTCCTGTTGAAAGATCTTTGTAAAGAACAATACGGATGGGATGATAAAATTGGCAGAACACATGCTGAAGATTGGAAAAGATCGATCGAAGATGTCAGTCTTCTCTCTACCTTTCATGTGAGCAGGTGTTTGAAGCCTACAGATTTTGGATGCACTGTAGAATTATGCAGAGTTGCAAAATTTTTCAGATGCTTCAGGTTCCGCATACGGCACTGTGTCTTATCTGCTGCTAGGGAATAGCCAAGGTGAGAAGCGTTGTGTATTCCTCATGGGGAAGTCAAGAATGGCCCCACTGAACTGGTCACCATCCCCAGACTGGAGTTGACCACAGCAGTTGTCTCTGTTAAAATAGGGCCCGATTTTTTGTTGAATAATGAATGTGACTGGACAGAACAGCCTGTGCAAAAGAAAGCCTTCAAAATGATCCGGAAGTCCATAATGGAGCAACTGTCGCATCTCAACCGGGAACCGGTGGTGTGTGTTGCTCTACCTCCCCAGAGTTCTAGGGGATTATTTCATTAGGACTGTTCACTATGTTATGTTATGCTGGTTATAGATACTAGACTCTATCCTTCTCTATGAGAGGCTATACAGCTGATGCCTTAGAACGAAGTTTTCTTTATGTTAGCCTGAGTATCGTTGATTACGCACACAGTTTTTTTTGTATTTTAACCATGTGAGTTAGACCTTTAGTTGTCAGTTAATATCTTTGTGTCTGAGTCACCAGGCCCGTTTCATTATCAGCTTTATTGTCTGTGTCTATGCCTGACTACCTTCTGGATTAAAATTATATTATTTGACCACCGCACTTGTCTCCTCTTCAACGACTCATCACAGCTACAGTCAACATGATCAAGGTTGAAGAAAACATGGAACCAAATAACAAACTGATCAATTATTACTCGGACTGGCATAAACTAAAAAGTTCACTGGCCTGGATTTTAAAGGTAAAGGTAAATCTGTGGAAACTGAAAGAGGAAAGAAAGGAAATAACCAGAACAATCAGGCAAACTGAAAAGGAACATGAAGAGGAAAGATAAAAGGTAGAACAACAAATTAAGAAATTCGAAACAACTGAAAGGAAATCACTTACCATGAATGATCTGGTTGCAGCAGAATCGGAAAATAATCCAATTCAGTCAAAGACAACAGTTGGGAGAGAAAATCAATGTACTGGAACAAGGTAAACACCTCAGTTGCAGCAGTTAGCTGTTCAAATCAGATCTGATTGTTCAAGATGGCATGCTAAGGGTTGGCGGAAGATTCAACAAGTCTGCCATGCCAGAAAATGCTAAACATCCAGCAATTATTTCAAAGCACACCAGAGCTATTCAGTGCTACACTGATATTGAGAGACATACACCAAAGAACAGGACACTGTGGATGCAGTTATGTCTTGGCACAACCGAGATGCAGGTACTGGATCCCACAAGACAATTCTGCAATTCGAAAGATAATCAACAAATGTACAGTGTGCCGCAGGATTAATAGATAGGTTGGTGAGCAAAAGATTGCAAACCTGCCTGAAGATAGGCTCTTGCCAGATAAGCCTTCTTACACAAATACCGGCGTTGATTTCTTCGGGCCGTTTGATGTCAAGCAGGGCCGGGGTACAGTCAAAAGGTACAGAGTGATGATTACTTGCCTCACTTTCAGAGCGGTGCACATCGAAGTTGCAGACAGACTCGACACAGACGCCTGCGTTAATGTAATTTGTTGTTTTATGTCCAGGAGAGGTGAAGTCACCATCATGCGGTCTGAAAATGGCACTAATTTTCTGGCTGCTGAAAGAGAGTTGAGAGAAGCCATTCAACAGCTGGATAATGACAAGATTGAAAGTGCCTTGCAGCCAAAAAAAATAATGTGGATATTTGTTATATGTTCAGCTCCCCAGGAGGGGAGTGGGATGTCAAACCTGCAGCCAAAGACACCCTGCAGCTAGCTAGAGAGGTATGGGGTCGTGGGTGCAGGCAAGGACACAGAGACAGAAAGTACCGTTGCACAAAGGGGTTTTGTTATACCCACGGTAATTAGGGAGATATATATATATAATAATAATAATAATAATAATATATATCTATAATAATAATAAAATGGGAAAAGGGGCTGAACAGGACCAAAGAAAATAAATAATATACAAGGAACACACTTACCTAATCTAACCTACACAATGAACAGAACCTACCCCTATACTGGCACACGATCCAGGCGCCCTACCAAAAGTACAGGAGTGGTCTGTTCAGGTCTTCCCTAGTGTATATAACAGGGGAGTTACCCTACAGGTGGTGTAAGCCCAGGGCGTCTAGCCTACACACTCCCAAGTGCGTCCCCTTTTCCACTGGGAAGACAAAAAGGAAACAAAGGTGTTAATGACAATACAGAACTCAGAGCAATCAATGTAGCACAAAACCAAACTGTCTAAAAAGTGCATGGGTTTCAAAAACCTGGAGCCCAACTGGTAAACCAACACCTCGCCAGCCTCCTGGAGCACACAAAATGGAAGACTTATATCCAGGAGGGCATGATGGGAGATGCATGATGATTGCTGAATCCAGGTGTAGGGGATAACGGAGGGGAGGAGTCAGTGATTAATGATGATTGTCCTGACGAGCGTCACCTGTACAGAAACACACACACACAAAGCCCAAACACACATACACAGAACAACTGACAGGACCGGGGGACGTAACAATATTCAACAGCCCAGCCACTTCGCACCAAAAATCCTTAATTCCCTTTTGAATAAGTAAACAGTGAACAATGATTGTCTTCTGATAACAATGTGTGAGGTGAAAGCATCATTAACAGAGGACTGCTTCAACCTCATTTAAGCAGACTTTAACAACTGTTTTAGATGATTTGAGTAACGTAGAACCTCTAACACCCAATCACGTATTGCTGTTGAAATCTCAACCCAACCTGCCACCAGGGATTTTCAGCAAAGATAACATGTACATAAGAAAGTGACGGAAGCGAGTCCTATATCTTGTGGATTTATTTTGGAAGAGATGGACACTTGAAAAATGTCCACTTCTTCAGGAGTGTCATGATGGGAGATGTTGTGCTACTAGTGGACAGTTCCTCCCCACAGAACTCCTGGCTGATAGGAAAGGTAGTGGAAACTTTGCCGGACTTCAATGGAAGAGTACGAATAGTGAAGTTAAAGACCAAGACCAACACTCCAAAGGCCTATAAACAAACTGTGCTTGTTGGAAGAGGTGACATCAGACGAGTGAAGGGTGAAGAAATAAGTTGATAGTTTATGGACATTTAGAAAATGGTTTGGCTCTCAGTGTTTAAGTTTATAAAAAAACAGCCAAAATGTTAAAAATCAAAATTATTTCATGAAATTTCTTAAGAAATGTATTGGTTTAAAATGCACGATTCAGTAATGTTTAGGTCTGATAACATATCAGTATTTTGAGCTTCCAATCAGAAGTCATAGAGTAATTATGGGATGTAGTTATTTTTTGTTTTGAATTTAGAGATGTTGGAAGCAACACAGTCTTTTGACCATGCATACAATGTCTATGTATAATTTAGTTTTTATAAGTAAACATTCACAAAGGAAGACTGTTTGGTTTGCTTGTGTTTCAAATACTGGTTGTAATTAGACTGACTTAAAAAGTTGGCGCAGAAGAATTAGTATCAATTAGGTGCCACTAAATTCACCATTCAGTTTATGCCACGACATGCCTAAGTCCATGCTGTGTCGTGATACAAACACTCTCTGTAGATCGCTCTGTGCGATCGGTTGCAGCCCAGAGGCCCGTGTATGGCTGTCGGTGCTCATGATCCCATTTCTGGAAGTCAGCGGTTAAAGCTGAGCCAGTAAAAACTTGGCCTGAGAGATGCGCTGGGACAGGATATGATGCACTATCAATGTTTTGACTAGCATTGAAATGGGATGTGTGCATATGCGGTAGTGTCTGAATGTGTGTATGTGTGTGTGTGTGTGTGTGTGTGTGTGTGTGTGTGTGTGTGGGGGAGTTGTTTGTTTTGACTGCCATTGAGATGGGTGTGTGTGTGTTAATTCCCTGTGATTGATGTGTGTGCCAGCCATTTGGGTGCATGCATGAGCTGCTCTTTTCTCTCCCCAGCAATGCTGTCTAAGCAACCATCACCGGGGACACCGCCTTGACCCAACATGGCAGGAAGTTGAGACTGGTGAACGAGGGATGGAGGGGAAAAAGCGAGCGTGGATCCAGGGATACCTGGGCCCCTTTTTTCAGACATTATACTGTACAAACACCATTTCCTCTTTAACAGGAGGGAAGGTGCCATCAATGCTCCATTTACCATGTGTTTGTTACTTGATGCACAATTAATAGAGTTTGACTTAAATTGAAATCTATACAGACTACAAGTATAATAAAGCTTGTAAAATAATTTGCATAACTTATGGGGCTTTCCAGCCACTCACCAACTACCGAGACATTCAAGGCTTATACTGTACCTAGACTGTGTGGTGCTCCACCAGGGAGGCCTATGCTTTACCTAATCAACTTTATTGCAGGCTTAAATCTCTACACAGCCTTTCCTGTAGTCTCTAACTGTTCTCATGGCAATACATACGACGAAAACATACGTAATGGACATTTTGCTGCATTACGTAGACAGACTTGTGGATATGGCCAATCAAATGTGAACTTTCATATGTATTGTATAGCCGTTAAACCGGAACATTTCCAAGGATAGACCAATTGGTTACAATTTAAAGTGTTTGGGAAATGTTTAATTCAGGCATAACATGCTAGGTTTTTTACTTTAAAGCATGGGTAAGGTGAGGTTATGGTTAGGTTAAGGTAAACAGACTTTTTTATGTTTCGTAAACATACGAGGCCTTACGTTTGCATGACTCCGGAAACATACATGGGTACAAATTTCATATTTTGTAAGACTTTTTATAAATCTCTATGGGAACAGCCAGCTAGTCTACCAAGGCTTTTAAAAGCGTGTGAAAAATGTGTGAAAAATTCACAATTTCTTGGTGTGGACGCCTTTTGGCTGCGATTTTTAGCTCTTCCACATTGTACAACCTCTACCAACAATGGGAAACAAATGTTATGCCAAAAACTAGAGTTGAATCGTTTTCCAACTTGTTATTGACTACAGAACACATACTGCATTCTGTTTCCATCACATGCATTTGTTTTATACCTTGTCTGTAAAATAATGCATTTAGTGTATGAGATTACATTCTGCAATGAAACCACTTGTGCTGACTAGTTGGCAGCTGGTGCTGCCATTGATTGAGGCCGTAACGGTGCATCGCTATGCTTGCTGCTGCGTGTGTGTCTGTGCATGCCTGTGAGTACTAGCTGGCGAAACAATAACATCCATGGACGGCTGTATCTCAGACCTGAGATTGTAGTATATCCGCCTGCATACCGTCCATCCATCTGTTGACTTTGGACACCAAGCCCTGCTTACATAACATCGGTTCATGCTCTAAATGGTCTGTTCTGATTGGTCAACAAAGACAGACTGTCTGTTCCAACCAGAAACAGAGCTCTGGAGTCTCTCAGCATTGGATTAAAGTAATAGTTAACTCCGGAACAAAACCCTGTGAACAATTTAACACAGGTCACAAATTGTTATATTTTAAAACCATGGCCCTCACTAAGGGTGGAGTAGATATTAAAGCAACTGGATCAATCTGAAGGCTTCACACAAATTAGTAAAGACACTTTTGTTTCTGTTATATTTTGATTTGAACTGTCAATGGCAAATTAACCTGAAACCACCATGAGACTGTATGTACACTGCTCAAAAAAATTAAGGGAACACTCGAATCACACATCAGGTCTCGATGAACGAAACATATAAAAGATCAAATTATTTACTGTACAGTGTAATTCGTTGAAAACAAAATGGCGAAACAACTGTCAATGGAAACCAAAATCACCAACCGATATAGAGCTAAGCTATAAACTCACACCGAAAGTAAACAGTTGAAATCATAGACTGTTTAAACTTGCGTGAATTTCATCATGTGACTCAGTAGTGTGTATGGCACCTACTATACCTACCTGTATGCACTTATGACAATGTCTGAGCATGCTCCTGATGGGATGGCGGATGGTGTCCTGGGGGATCTCCTCCCAAACCTGGATCAGAGGGTCAGTGAGCTCCTGGACAATCTGTGGGGCTACTTGGCGGAGACGGATGCACCAATACTTAATGCCCAGACGTTCTCAATTGTAGTCAGATCTGGGGAATGAGGTCCAGTCAATAGCAGCAATGCCTTCATCATCCAGGAACAGCCTACACACTCTGCACACATGAGGCCGGCATTGTCCTGCCCCAGGAGGAACCAACTGCAGCAGCCAAAGTTCTGAGGATGGGTTTGAGGATATCATCTTGGTACCTAATAGCATTCTGTGCGACCCTACAAGGATAAGCTTCCCCTGACCCACTGCCAAACCGGTCATGGTAGATGATGTTTCAGCCAGCACAGCATTCACCATGGTGTCTCCAGACACTTTCACGTCTGTCACATGTGAACCTAATCTCATCTGTGAAAAGAACGAGTTGCCAATGGCAGACCTGCCAATTCTGGTGTTCTGTGGCGAATGCCAGTTAAGCTGCATGGTGCTGGGCTGTCAGCACAGGTCCCACTAGAAGATGTTGGGACCTAATGCCACCCTTATGGAGACTTTTTCTTAGAGTTTAGTCTGAAACATGCACATCACGTGTGATTTCTTTAAGACACCAATAGAAGCACGGCTTCCCCTAAAATGTCAAAAAATGTATTGTCAAATACTATTGTGTTAACTAGGGATGCTCATTTCGGGTAATTTTCCTGACCGACAACCGGAACTCGTTAACCGATTATTAACCGTTAACTGATAAGATTATAAGATTCAATTGGCTTTAAATAAAAAATGTATTGACGAGTGTCTGTAACCCATTAAATATACAAAAAAACTATTCTATTAAATGTCTAAACAGCATACAGAACAGATTAACAACAGCTGCCGGGTGCACCAGCTTTGCATATAAGTTCACTTGGGTGCAAAGTCCACACTAAACGATACGATACTAAAGCTGTGTCGATGTTTGGTTTCACCAAACTACACTGGCGTAAAGTCCACACCAACCAAAATATTGTCGCAGAAAATTTGTCGTAGACATTTTCACTTTCTGTTTTCAATCAAAGGAAAGTAGCCTTGATGCAGTGTTTACCGAGTTGTCAAATTATAGAATGAAAACTGTCGGTGACAATCTGGAACAAGGTTGTTGCTTACAGGAGGCCTACTGCAAATAAGGGCTATATTTCATTAACACATAACAAAATGTTAACGCTTGCTATGCGTTATGTTACTAACTATACAATATCTGCCGAGCGCACCCATTTCATTGAAATTACCATCACAGTCCTCTCTGAAAATAAAGTGCGTGTTGTCAATCACTGTGTGTGTTGTTTTAAGATAACATTATTTTGTCGGCTATAATGCATCAGGAGCATGATGAATTATAGCCGATAAAATAATATATCCTTCCCAATACGATAGCGTTATACGTTTCTGTACATGAAAAAAATTTTTTTTAAAAGGGCGAAAAAGATTTGCCCTTCATTACCTATATCTCCCCACCTTTTAAAACGAAACGCCAGGCTCTGGTTCAACGCGCAACATGATTTAACTAATATAGGCTATATATACGTAAAAAATAAAAAATACTTCTTAACCGTTTAACTGATAGTATTAATTGGTCATATGTTTAACTTTTGGTTAACGGTTAAACGGTCAATATGAGCATCCCTAGTGTTAACATTTTATTGACAAAAATGTGTTAGAACACGTTCATCTCGAAGATGAGTTAGTTCAGAATCAGCTACTTTTAGCAGGTCGACTGACTCAATTTCCTTCTCATACATTCCTGTAGCGTCACAGTGCATTTCCCTGTTGAAGTCTAGCATCCATGGACTTCAATGGGGCTGCTTTAAAAAAAAATCTGTGCTTCGACACTAGACGGTCATTGGATAAATGCAGCAATTATGTCCCGCCCATGGATGCTCAGCATCTCTGGGGGTGAATGGAGGAGTGGGCTGGCCTGGACTCCGGGCTTCTGCGTGATGATTGGAGGGTCTGTCGAAAGGGTCTGTCTGTCGAATTGGTACACCAATTCTGTACTATAAACGTTGCCGAAGCTGTTCGAGCTCAGTCCCATATCGTATTTTGCAAGTGTAGTCGAAAGACAAACTGCTGCAACCTGTTTCTTGGTATTTGCTTGGCAAAAATGCTAGCCAATTTTCATCATACATTTCATACAATTATACACCACATTCCTTGTTTCAGTTTAACCTAATTCCCACATTTCCACCTTCAAGTTTAATATTGTTTTGTTAGATTGTTCATTCATTCATTCATTTATACATTAATTCGTCCTGAAAAGTTATGGCCATCACTTTGAATCAGGGAGATCTGAACTTCAAGTCCTGCATTCAGATCAGGACTTACAGGGTAACAGGGGAAACCTGTGTGATTACTTGGTTCCTTAAAGACATGGAGTTGTACAGTGCAATGCCTCAGCTTTACAACTGTTCTCATTAGTGGCAACAATTAAAGCTACATCTGCAGGTGTAGGTAGGAGCTTCTCCTGTTTAAAGCGGCTCAAGTCCTACACCCATAACACAATGGGCCAAGGATAAGGAGAGAGTGATGGTCTGAGGCCACCACCTGCAAAACCAGTCTTGCTGTTGTCTCTCCAGTGAACCTGTTGTCACGTTCATTTGCAACAGCTGACATGGATTCACATTCAATTATGATTCCTAACTGGACAGGTCGCTGAAGTTGGTGTTATAGTTATAATGTGATGATTGCGTGTTCCCAAAACGTTCTTGAGAAGCATATGAAATGAGTTCCATGTACTGTAGGCATGTTTTTAAGCACAAGTCATATCAATAGAGAACATCAATGGATGTTTGAATAAGACAGTACACAAAAAATAAGAATTCAGAATACAATATATTTTCAAGTCATTAGGTATACATAAAAATAATTGAGTGGCGTAATTTATACATGGGCTGAAGACATTCTCAGTGAGAATATTTACAGACGAGTCATGTGTTGTACAGACACTTTACAGAAATAACATCCTCTTTGGCAGACAAGGTTTAGGCCAAAAGCCAGAGCTCCAACACTGTATAAATGTCCTGAACAAACAAAGATTAAAATTAATAAATGCATTAACAAATCTACTGTTGCATTATTCTGCAGAATAATATCCCAACAGTTAATAATGGTATTATATATTTGTTGTTAATAGTTGTCAGTAACTCATGTTAGAGTCAAATCTAAAGATACTGTACTATTTTGCCAGACCAGCCCCAAATACACATTTCATATACTATAAATAGTTTAGGTGCATTTTAATATAGCATGTCTGAACAAATGGAACCAAAGGTTGGGTTCCAACTACAAACTCTGCCTGCAATGCTAACTCAAGCACTACTGTAGAACTATAGAATGTTAAACAAACCAAAGGCATATTTGCCCACAGTGTGAGGGTAAAATAGTCAGAGAAACGGCAAAGACAGACAGGTCAAGCCACTACTATGAGGCAGGACAAAAACAAGTATCAAATCGTAATATCATGAATTACACGTTTTATGCTGCTTTCCAACCCTGTATCCCCCTGTCCAGCAAAACTAGTCGTAAACTAGTATGTGTAAATCTGGGACACTCCGTTGTAGGATACTGTATTTTACAATAAGTGACATTACATTAGAATTAGCAAAAAATATATGTTAGGAAATTTTCCAAAATGTGTGATATGTTACAAATTTGCAAAAAAGTACGTTTCACATTTCCAGAAACATTTAGGTTTTCACTTCTTATGGTTAAGGTAATGTAAACCTTGTTTCCCAGGCTATAGAGAGCCGAAGTCCCGCCCCTGTGGTCAATGGCGAAAGACAAACTATTTTCTGGTCCTGATTGACTTGTGCCTTGGATTACAAATATGGTGTATTTTAAAATAAAAAAAATAATTTTACGTGTCAACAATGTCTCACTGTGTTTCACTGACTAAGTAATGTATTGTTATAAATACTATAACTTTATTCACATTATGGAAGACAAAATGAAACTTCCCGTGTCTTCAAATTATATTACAAAATTCTCTGGATTTGAAAGTTGGTGGAAACATTTTGTATAATGTAAGTACACAACTAAGAAATATATATAATATATGTAGGTATAGTGATGTTTCCTTTTTTAATGCAAGATACGTCTTTTTTTATTGTTTTGGAAAACTACATATTGTACCGTTAAGTAACTTGTTATGGGAAAATACGTAATTAGAAGACTAAAGTCCAAGTCGCTTACCTGTCACCACAATTTACAGCCATATTTCTCTGGTGACGTATATTGTTCGAGACAAGAGATCTTACACAAAACCTAATGTTGTTCAACTTCTTTATGTCAAATCGTTTATCCCTTGACATGTAAAATTATCTTTTAAATTTACACACATTGTATGTGTAATGCATGGCTCAATTCAAACGGGAACAAAAAATAATTATTATCTCGTCATTGACTCTCGTTTAATTTTTTTCGAAAGATAGGTCCCATGGACCGAAAGTAGAAGGGTGTGACTTCGGCTCTCTATTGTGCACAGCACATATTTGCCTTTAGGGTGAACTTTCTGTTTGTGTTTCTATGGATTTAAGCTTGCAACCATTGAATAATTTTTTGAAAGTTTTGCTAACCAACATCCTAGTACACTACCAGTATATTCAAATCTATATGCACTTCTCCTATAGGCTTTGGTATATATACTGTATCACACTCAATGTAGTGTTCAGGATTTACATATATAGTCAGCCATAGACAGTATGTCAGGGATTTTACCATACAAGGTTTGTTCCAGTCTCCACATTAGCATCTCCCCAACCACTGACAATGAAGCAGTATATCAGCCTTATATGTGGGATGCTAGTGTAGCCTAATAGAACGTAGCCATGGTTTAACAATATGGTTTGTGAATTTAAACACCTCTCTGTGGACTGTTTGCTAGACAGGCAACAACATCTTCAGGAAGGTAGGCATTGCTATTTATACCCAAATAACAACAGTACAAAAGCTTTTGTGGCAAAATATAGCTGCAAACCCCATAATACAGTATGTTGTGACTTTAAACATTGGCAGTTAAATAAAAGTGCATTTTGAATGGCAGGTGTAAACAGGTTTTGAGAGGGAGAACCCTCAAATGTGCGTGTGCATGTTTGTGTGTGTTGAATGCAGAATATTTTTATGTTTATGGTACTGTAGCCTGTAAAGCACTGTGTCTCACCAGCTCATACATTGTCTGCCTTACCATTGGTAAGGTTTAAACTAACATTCAATGTCATCTGGGCTATGCGTCCGTTTGAAACATGCATCGACTCGCAGCTGTTTTAAATCAGTGTAAAGGAGTTTATCCCTTTAGTTCAACGTGGGACTCAAACCCATGTTCACAACAATGCTTTAGGTCAACAAAAGCTCACAATCTTTTCACTCTGCGAGCGACAATTGTCTAGCTCTTTTGTGCGACACATACAACAATTTCAACCCCCTACTCCTTAATTACTCCTTAATTAATACTTTTACATTTATTAAACTGATCAGAAAAAGGACACTTAGAAAATAAGATATAATACTGCTTTAAATAATGTACATTAAAATGATAACAAAGAAAAGATTGGATATGCTGTCATTTGTGGCTGAGAGCTTATGCTTTAGCATCAGAGCAGACAGATAAACCATGTGAATATACTTAATCCATCTACTTTGAGGATTACATGATTTATAGATCTGAGTTTTACTTACTCTAACACACTGTAGAGGAAATCGGCCATTGAGGAAGAAATTAATATGATTGGTTGCCACAATGAAAGAGAGAAGAGTCAAATGGGCTTAACATTTCCAGAGAGCATTTAACCAGTCACGCTAAACTCTAACCTTAAATTAAGTTGAATTAAAATTTACCTACTGTATGTTTATTCTGGTAGCAAAGTCCATTCTTTTATTTTGTGTTTTTTTTACTTAAACTTTCTTCCCTCTTAATATCATCTGTTTTATGATATTAAAAGGACCCACAGGCTGTTGCGTTGGATTAATTTAAATGTCACTAATGCAATATTATTAAGATTGTTGTGCTGAGGACATTACTCAGATGCCAGCAGAATATTCAGCAAGGACATGAAGGCCAGATATCTATACTCTCACAGGGATGTCACTAGATCTATGAATAGTAAATAGGTCTACGTCTGGTCAGTTCAGGGATGTCACTAGATCTATGAATAGTAAATAGGTCTACGTCTGGTCAGTTCAGGGATGTCACTAGATCTATGAATAGTAAATAGGTCTACGTCTGGTCAGTTCAGGGATGTCACTAGATCTATGAATAGTAAATAGGTCTACGTC
>JACXGM010023115.1:5386-16532 GCA_016801145.1 Umbra pygmaea | reverse complement strand
AAAAAGGTCAGAGGGTGTACAAGAAGCCACAACTATCTATAGGTTATAGTTCAATAGTTCACACGATGATACAGGAAAACACACACACACGTTGTTATTGAAAATAAATATGTTGTCAGCCACACCTATAGTGTCTTTTTTTTTGGGGGGGGGTATTTTTGACCTCGGTATTTGTTAAATCCTGGTTACGGCCTTGGCCACAACTATCTATAGGTTATAGTTCAATAGTTCACACGATGATACAGGAAAACACACACACACGTTGTTATTGAAAATAAATATGTTGTCAGCCACACCTATAGTGTCTTTTTTTTTGGGGGGGGGTATTTTTGACCTCGGTATTTGTTAAATCCTGGTTACGGCCTTGCCTGTGGCCATCTTTCCTTTCAGCTCTCTGCAGCTAAGGACTGGAATTATCTGCAAATACTCCAAATATTGACTGTCTCCTTTCTCCTTAGCACTTAAAGTACTCTCTGTGTCTCTCTGATCACTGTAGTTGCTACGCAGCTCTATCGATTAAACATTATTATGTTATGGCAGGGCTATTTAACCAGTGCCAAAGCACTTCTGTCCTCTGTTTCTAGTAAGGGACTGGTTCAGACCTGGGACACCAGTTGATTACAATGAACTACTGGGTAAAAGCAAAAATCATAAGAGTTTCAGCCCTTCAGGACCAGAGTTCAAAATCTCTCCCCTATGGAAATGGATCGCCCTTAAGCAAGGCACTTTACCCCAAGTTACTCTAGGGGAATGTCCCTGTTTTTAATCTATGTCATTCTGAATGAGAAAATTAGCTAAATTACTAAAATTAAATGGAAATGGACCCGTTTATTTATGGCTTTATGCAGCAAGCTCTCAAATTCATTTTGTGAATTCAGAATGCAAAATTACATTTGTAAGGTTTTTACATTTGTAAGGTTTTTACATTTGTAAGGTTTCCCACTTGTGGTTGGAGTAGTAATAACACATCACACCAAAGAAAGCATAATAATTTTCCAACCTGCTGTAGTGTGTAGGAACATCTTTACTGCTGGCCTCTATGGTGTTAATGTGTGTGCATTTATCCATTCTGGTTTGTAAGTTTAGATATGTGTGCATTATGAAACATTACACATGTGAACATCTTAACATACAAGACCTGGTCCAACATTCAGCTCACTCTCACCAGAAAATGCCTAATTAGAAGATACACATACACAGAAAATGTGCCTTAAATGAAATGTTTGTACTGTGCCTTATTGTTTCCAGTCAATTCTACAATTACCATCCATGAACATGTTTATTAGTGAGAGATACATCGTTTTGAATTCCATATGTGTTCCTTGTTATGGAAATGTCTAAATCTTGGACTTTGAGACATTATGATGGATAGCAGAGGTGTGCTTTCAGTCTACTGAATCGCTACTAATATGCCCATAAATGTTAGCTGTGCTGTTTCTTTTAAAATCTGTATTTACAGTTTTGTAAAGACCAGTAATGTGCCAACACCTACCACATAGAAGCTGCATTGCTTTACTGAATGGTATACAACCAGTAGAATTCAAAATGACTGCAATGAAACCAATAAATATGCTGTGAAGCTAGGAAACCATGTAAAACTAAAAACTATTTGTTTCCTGGGTGCAATAAGCACAAGTAACAGTTTAATTTGTTTTCAAAATTATAATACAATTCCATTAAAGTCAGTACAGTGATTAATAGCCATGTTTGAGTAGTCAAGATTTTATGTCCTGATGATGTATTACAGAATCCTTATTTGCATGCTGTTGTACTTTTACAACACTAGATGGCGCTCCTCCCTAAATTCACAGATGCATCCTCAGCAACAACGGCACCAATAATATTCTGCAAAACTCTACTAGACAACAGTGTGCATTATTTCCCCAATCGCTGTTGCTTCAAGCGTTTGTGAATGAAAGCGGTAGAGAGAGAGACTCCACCATTTGGAGAAAATATACATTTTATATTTTTATTTTTTATTAATATTGATTCACACAACATTTTGAATAGAAATTGAGTTGAATAGGGGCACTGTAAAATTTGGTTGGTGAGAACGTTTGTTTACTTCCTCTTTCAGAACTTCCCCATACCTAATTTCCCATGGATTATATGAAATTCTGCTTTGAAGATTCTTGGAAATAGGATGGGATATCAATAACAACTTGAAAACTGGGTGTGTTCTAAAACCCTTTACCTGTAGTGTATTGTAAACCACCTGTTTACATTATTATCTCTGACCATGCTTAAAAGGCTTTTTTATAGAACGCAAGATGGCCTACAGCTAGGTCACGTGTCCAGAGCAGCTGTACAGACTTCTAAATGTCAGAAAATAAACTGTGTTTCCGATGGCCTTGGAGAGATGCAGAGATACATGTTAAATACAACTAAGCTGGGCTTGTGCATTAAACTGAATGTGAACTGGCCAACCACTTTTAGAGCATCACAATCAGCCCTACTGTAAAGCTGTTCACTGCCGTTAAAGGCCCAGTAGCATAGCGCCCTAAATTCCACTGCTGGTTTCCTTCTAAAGCTAAGCAGGGTCAGGCCTGGTTAGTCCCTGGATGGGAGACCAATGCTGCTGGAAGAGGTGTTGGAGGGCCAGTAGGGGGCAGTCTTCCCTGTGGTCTAAAGATCATTCCCAATGCCCCAGGGACATCTGCCATTGGTAGGGTGCTGTCTTGGATGGGACTCTAAATGGGTTTCCTCACACTTTGTGGTCATTAAAAATCCAATGATACTTATTGGAAGAGTAGGGGTGTTAACCCTGGTGTCCTGGACTAATTTCCAATCTGCCCTCATTCCATCATGGCAACCTAATCATCCCCAGCTTTCAATTGGCTCATTCATCCCCTACCCCCCTTGTCCCGAGGCCATTACTGTAAATGAGAAGTTTTTCTCAGTCAACTTGCCTGATAAAATAAAGGTAAACTAACTAACTGATTACTAATAATCCCTTACAGCATACACCCCTCAGCAGATCTCATATAAATCCTTTCTGAATGATTTTCAATTTGAATGTATATTTATCATTTATGTAGACATTACAGCGTATAACACTTCCTTTTTCAAAACCTTTGACGTGAGAGTCAGAGATGTTCACTACTATGTTCACTACTATGTTCACTACTATGTTCACTACTATGTTCACTACTATGTTCACTACTATGTTCACTACTATGTTCACTACTATGTTCACTACTATTGCCACACAAAGGCTGGATCAAAACCACCCCTGTTGGTACAGTAATATACTGGTAATGTTCCCCATAATATTCAGGCACTAGAGAGAATCCTGTAACTACCCTGGTATGCAGGACTTCGCCTTACGTTCTCCTGCCTCGTTGTCTTCCTCCATGGCTGTCCCTCACTCCCTGCTTGTGATTAATGAGATGAGTATTGATTCATTCAGGATGCGTCGCCACCGTCCGTTCCTCTACACCGCCTTCCTGACAGGAGGACAGGAGCAGGGAGTGAAACAGGAATGTGGAAGTGGTCTAGAATGTCCTCCTGTACATTCCACCTTCTTTTAATTTCGTTATTGCAAATATCGAAAGGTATACAGGAAATAAGAATGACCCATGTGCATGTGTGAGCTCAACCCAAATCTCAACATTTAAATGCTCCAAGTCTGCTAGGAGTTGCTGCAAAGAAGCAGGTCTTTAAAGTGGAAGTCATAGCATCTGAAAATCCCTGCTGTAGAGTAAGGCAGGATGCAGTTAGAATGTTGGGGAATGATTGTAGATTCATGTTTTTGTGAAATTTCTATGAAGGTATGGAACTTTTATTGACCATATGTAATTGATGGCCGAGCATAATAGAAAGAAGTCGGGTGCAGGATTGTTTGTGGAGGTGTGGCCGAGCGTGTTTTGGGCATACTCGGCACAGGGCAGGAAAGCCCACCACTACCCCGGCCGGTCTTGGCAATATGACGGCAGAAACCTTTTCACTTCCTGGTTCTCGTGTTCCACCTGCCGTTGGCCTCTGGATGGAACCCAGAGGTGAGACTTACCGTGACACCCAGACTCTCTCTACAATCACTTTCCATACTCCAGAGGTAAATTGGGGATCATGGTTCGAAACATTGTCCTTTGGGCTGCGGTAGTGCCGGAAGACGTGGGTAAACGTAGCCTCTTGCGTGGAAACACTAAAGAGCTGTGGGAGACTGCAGCCCTTTAAGGGACCAAGGTCGTTGTGGATACGGAAGAGGCATTTATTTCCCAGCAGGACTCTGGGTACACACCAAGCAGGAGGAAACGTAAACGCTCACGTCCTTAGCTGAAGATGGTTAACAGTAGTGATGGACATTCAAGGCTTCATTACTGTTCTTCAAGCAGCAGGATCAAGCTGTCAACACAAACTCAGAATTTACTTTGCAAAATAAAAGCTGTCACTGATACTTGACACATTGCAATGCATTTAAAAAATGTAATGATGGGCATTGAAGACGTAATTTCATTTAATCTAGCAGCAATATATTGTGCTGGCAGCAGTTAGATTTATTTATTTTTTAATAATTTTTGAAAATGAGAAAAGGGGGTTTATCCCCCTTGAGCCAGTGCCTCCATGCCATAAGCGTCAGGTCTGGGCTCAAAATAGTAGAGGGAGAATCCAAACGCAGAAAATGGTCAATAACAACAATAGTGAAGTAGGTATCCAGGTTACACAGGCAGATATCCAGGAGAGCACGGTCAGGTATCCAGGGGTCACAGGCAGATATCCAAAAGAGCATGGTCAGGTATCCAGGTTACACAGGCAGATATCCAGGTGAGCTCGGTCAGGTATCTAGGGGTCACAGGCAGATATACAGGAGAGCACGGTCAGGTATCCAGGGGTCACAGGCAGATATCCAAAAGAGCATGGTCAGGTATCCAGGTTACACAGGCAGATATCCAGGTGAGCTCGGTCAGGTATCTAGGGGTCACAGGCAGATATACAGGAGAGCACGGTCAGGTATCCAGGGGTCACAGGCAGATATCCAGGAGAGCACGGTCAGGTATCCAGGGTTCACAGGCAGATATCCAGGAGAGCTTGGTCAGGTATCCAGGGGTCACAGAGAGATATCCAGGAGAGCACGGTCAGGTATCCAGGGTTCACAATGCTGCAGGTATTTTTCTGTACCCATCCCCAGATCTGTGCCTCGATACAATCCTGTCTCTGAGGTCTACAGACTATTCCTTGGACTTCATGGCTTGGTATGTACTCTGACATGCACGGTAAACTGTGGGACCTTACATAGACAGGTGTGTGCCTTACCAAATCATGTCCAATCAACGGAATTTAACACAGGTGGACTCCAATCAGGATGTGGAAACATCTCAAGGATGATCAGTGGAAACAAGATGCAACTGAGCTCAATTTTGAGTGTCATGGCAAAGGTTGTGAATACTTATGTACATGTGCTTTTTATTTTAATTTTATTTTTAATACATTTTCTTATACATAATATGATTTCAAACACACTTTAACATTGTCATTATGGGGTATTGCTTGTAGAATTTTGAGGGAAATAATGAGGGTGTAACATAATAAAATATGGAAAAAAGCACTGTGAATACCTTCCAGATGCACTGTATACACTATAAATAATTATTTCTGATTTTTTTAATAGGAAGTCATTTTTACAGGGTTTGTAATCTGGTCACTAGAACAAGAAAGTAGTTCTGTTGTTATGGCTCAAAACTACAAATGAAAAAAAAAGTTAATTTTAATCTAATGATCTACTGATATAATATAACATAGCATGGCATTTTATATTTGTAGGCCAATGAACTGACTGCTGACAGTATCTTTTATAAACTAAAGCTGGCTGTCTGGTCTGTCTGTCTGTCTGTCTGTCTGTCTGTCTGTCTGTCTGTCACATACACAAATGTGTACCTTTAACTGACAGTCTTGAATATAAACAGCGAGTTTTTCCTTGACTGATCTCTATGACGGTAAGATATTCATGCTCTATCAGTTACATCTGTTTCTTTGGATACTTCCATCAACAACAGCTGCAGAGTTTACAAAGTTAGACCCATGCAACCAAACCAGACAGGACCCCCCCCACACCCCCACAATGATGAAAATAGATGCCTCTGTGTTTATGTGAAAGCTGAGAATTTAAGAAGCTAATTGTATCATGTCACAGAATTACAACTATGACAGTCATACGACTATGAAAGATGGATTTTATTTTCTGAAATTACAGCCGTTGACCTTAGCTGTGCTACCGTCATGGTAAAGTGGCGAACTTTTTATGTAGACCATCATACTTGGCATACTGCATGATCAAGATGATGCATTTTGCTATATATGGCGGTATAAACTGTAGTTTAAAATGCTTTTTGAGTAAAAATAAAGAGTTTAAAGGAATGAAGAACATTTACAGTTTAAGCCGTTAGGAGTCATGGTGGAAAGCTGAAAGAGTGGATGAGGCCGACCTAGATTTATATTTCTGCAGGTTTATCTCAGGAACTCCCTGTCAGCTGCCCCCCTCTGCCACACCTCTCAGTCCACAACCTTGTTTTGACCCAGTTCCCATGAAAAGATTTTCCAGTGCTCTCAATGTCCATAGACCACTGACGATGTGACACATCATAAAGACTGTTTTCGGAATGTAATATCTAAACCCCGGTGACATTTTGACCCCCTGCAGTTTGACTACCAGCCTCATACTATACTTCCGCGTTTGAATTTAGCGGCACCCAATCTGGACACAAGGAGTCACTGGAGAGCGATGTGGCAGGAGAGATAATCTGATTTATCTAACCCAAATCCCGGGCAGTGCTATGCCAATTTGCGCTGCCTCGTGCAGGAGGTCAGGGGAAACTCAGGGAACCAATAGTCAGGCTCGAAACCACAGACATTCATGATGTAGACTCAAGCTCAACCCTGAAAAGACAGAGCTGCTCTTCTTCCCAGAGAAGCCCACTGCAAGACCTATCTATCACTGCTGACAACACCATAATTTCTCTGTCAAGGAACTTTGGCATGACCCTAGATAACTGCCATTCTCCCGCAAAAACTTACATTTGTATAGTACCTTATACAGGAAATACAGTTGGATCTAAAAATAACTGGACACTGACACAATTTTCATAATTTTGCTCTCTACACCACCACAATGAAGCTGACATGAAACAACCAAAATGCAATTGAAGTTTCAGACTGAGATTTAATTTAAGGGGTTAAACAAAGATAAAATATAAAACATTTAGGAATTGCAAACATTTTCATTTCAGCTGAGAGACTGCACTTTAAGCACATATTAATTATTGAACTGTAACTTAAAAATGTTGGTAAACAGGCAAAATAACAAAATTTGTGTCAGTGTCCAATTATTTCTGGATGTAGAAGCAGGTCCAAATCCAGGTGTTTGCCATCTTACGTCAGGACTTTTGCAAGTTACCCTTGGTAGGGTTCCCAGTGTGTGTGGCACCAAACCCCATGCAACCCCTCCAGAATGCTGCAGCTGCCTTGTGTTAAACCTTTCCACGTTCTCCCATGTCAGCCTGCTCTTTCACACACTCCGCCCTCTATCGTCTCCGCTGGCCAAGCAGCACGAGGAACCTTCCTGCTCTATCTGTGCTCAAACAGTTCATCGGTACTTGAGCTTTTTGTTCTATGGGGCCAAGATACAGAGGGACAACCAAAGAAGCCTCAACACTATCGAGCAAAGGCAGTATCAATGACATGAAAGGTTATCTGTTCTGTGTGGGAGTGTTGCGAGGTCATTGTGACCATAAAGGTCACCTGTCTAGAGCATGGAAAGGTAAGGGTCGTTTGAGGGTAGTCGTAAGAATATGGAGAACTCAAGTGAGCGCCCTATCGATGAAATTACCCAATGCCCCAAGTCAATGGGGGCCTTAAGCGGGCAGTACTAGGGAATCTAGGGAAAGGTATAAGAATCTGTTTATTGTACTAAGAGGTTATGGATGGTACCTGTGAAGAGAGGAGAACCTTCCAGAAGACCAACCATCTCTGGAGCACGCCACCAATCCGGCCTGTATGGTACAGTGGCCAGACAGAAGCCACTCCTCAGTAAAAGGCACATGAGATCCCACCTGGAGTTTACCAAAATGCCCCTGAAGGACTCTCAGACCATGAGAAACAAAATTCTCTGGTCTGATGAAACAAAGATTGAACTCTATGGCTTGAATGGCAAGCATCATGTCTAGAGGAAACCAGGCACCGCTCCTCACCTGGCCAATACCATCCCTACAGTGAAGCATGGTGGTGGCAGCATCTTGCTGTGGGCATGTTTTTCAGCGGCAGGAACTGAGAGACTAGACAGGATTGAGGGAAAGATGAATTGAGTAATGTACAGAGACATCCTTCCTGAAAATCTGTGCCAGTGTCCTGGACCTGAGACTGGGGTGAAGCTTCATCTTCCAACAGGACAACGACTCTAAGCACACAGCCAAGATAACAAAGGAGTGGCTACAGGACAACTCTGTGAATGTCCTTGAGTGTCACAGCCAGAGCCCAGACTTGAACCCGATTGAACATCTCTGGAGAGATCTGAAAATGCCTGTGCACCGATGCTCCCCATCCAACCTGATGGAGCTTGAGAGGTCCTGTAAAGAAGAATGGGAGAAACTGCCCAAAAATAAGTGTGCCAAACTTGTAGCATCATACTCAAATAGACTTGAGGCTGTAATTGCTGCCAAAGGTGCTTCAACAAAGTATTGAGCAGAGGCTGTGAATCCTTATGTATATGTGCTTTTTTGTTTTTTATTTTTAATAATTTGCAAAGATTTCAAATACACTTCTATTCCATTGTCATTATGGGGTATTGTTTGTGGAATTTTGAGGGAAATAATGAATTTAATCCATTTCGGGATAAGGCTGTAACATAACAAAATGTGGAAGAAGTGAAGTGTGAATAGTTTCCTGATGCACTGTAAGTATAATGACTACCTACAATATGCAGTGCTTTGTTACACAGTAAAAAGACAGCCTATAATATCATCAATGATATATAGTAATGCCTTTGCCCATTGACAAACATCTTAGTAGCACAACAAATTATTTCCTCATTACAATTCCTGTTACTGCAAAGTGTAGGGATACATTTTTTATCTAAACTGATTTTCCAGATTTTTTTAATATCATAATATAAGTGTTATACAGCTTTTCAAATGTTGATCACTGAAAGAGAAATTCTATACAAGGTTTAATTATAAATTGGATATGAATATACTGAGAAACAGGGTGGAATCAAATACCCAAAACGTTCAGGGTAGGACATAAAAAGCTGTGATTTCTCTCTCTTTCATTCCCTACAAAGATGGTAAAATAAAAATGTGTGTGCTACCTGTGAGTCACCACAGTTAATCTTCTCAACCAGGGAGGGAGGCTTTTACCAGCCCGTAAAACATCCAAGAAATGGCTGTAGTGTTTTGGGAGCAGCATGTTGGGAGCCTTTTCACTGGCCACAAAAACTGTAATAAATGCTGTCACCTGAGTCCTATCAGACACCTCACACAGGCACCCTGCTGCCACCCCTAGTCTCCGCGTCCCCTCAGTGAACTGACCGCCTCATGAATCATCCAGCATGGTGATGAATATTCATTTCGAGTGACAGCGGGTGTGCCGACGCGAAACAAAGGTCCAGTAGAGGAGATTTAAAAGTCACCAGAACAGAGGTTCACTTTCCATTGGCCATTTTTAGAAAGCAAACTAGGTGTGGCAGGGTGTTAACAGGCGTAGCTTAATGTCAAGGCATGTGGTTGTATTGTTTTTGCTTTCTTCTGCGCCCTTGACACAAGGTGCTACGCACGGGCAGGGCCGCCCATAAGGGGGAAAGCTTTTCTGGGGCCTAGCTGAGGGGGTGGGCACATGGAGGTCAGGAAAATGTCAAATGTGCACCGGGGGCAGACCAATTACTGGACCTTTTTAGGGGCCCTGACATTTCTGTTGGCAGTTCTGTGCACGGGCGTAAAGCTGTCCCATAAACCCCTGAGATACTCATGGATCTGTCCTTGTACTGAGTGTAAATTTGGCTCTCCAACCATACAGGCCTCGGAACATAGGACACGCTATCACCTGTGCCCAACGCAAGGTAGAAACACGACTAGATCATGGCGGAACTCTCGATTGGCCAGAAAGCTATAACATTCCCGATTGGCCAGGAAACAATATCAACACTCCCGATTGGTCAGGAAGCTACGGCAATACTCTTCATTGGCCAGGAATCCATAACAACACTCCAGATTGGTCAGGAAGCTATGGCAACACTCTTGATTGGTAAGAAAGCTACCCCAGTTTTGAGTCCCTTCATATTGGAACACTATTGGATCCATCATATGCCCTTGGACAGACTTCTATTGCCCCCTGTGTAGTTGTAGATCACTCAAAAACATGCATCTCATCGTCACGAACATCGCTCGCACTTGTTCCACGCTGTTCTTACAGCATTTGTAAGAGGGTCACTTGAAAGAGAAAGTAGTACTGTTGTTACGGCTCGAATTCTACAAATAATACCTTTAAGACACTCTTAAATAGTTTTTGCTTGCTCTCGTAATGTAAAGAAAATGTAAAGACAGACAGAGGAAGAAGAAAATACAGAGAGAGAGGTAGAGAGAGATAAAAACAGACTGGAAGATAATAGGAGATAGAAGATATAAACATAACTAAGAGAGGTAGAGAGACATAAAGACAGACTGGAAGATAAGAGGAGAGAGAAGATATAAACATAACTGAGAGAGGGATAGAGAGGAGACATCCTGCTAACAAGGGATGGTTAAAGGGGGTGTTTAATCCTGACAGCTTGAAAGCAGCAGGGCAGCTGTGTCTACTGAGCAATTATACTGGGGGTGGGGGGCCCTACCATTACAGTGATAACCAGAGAGGGGTAGTGGAGCAGGCAGGAGCACAGACGAAGATTCATGAACAGATACTTAGTGTGTTCTGTATGAAAAGCCACCATGACAGTGACAAATACACATCCCAGAATACAACATTGGTTAGAGGCCCTGTTTAAACCTGGTGCCCTCATCTGTTCTTTAGCCCTGTTTAAACCTGGTGCCTCATCTGTTCTTTAGCCCTGTTTAAACCTGGTGCCCTCATCTGTTCTTTAGCCCTGTTTAAACATGGTGCCTCATCTGTTCTTTAGCCCTGTTTAAACCTGGTGCCCTCATCTGTTCTTTAGCCCTGTTTAAAC